>DWTO01000114.1:0-26960 GCA_018244755.1 Jemadia pseudognetus
TCCAAAATCTCTGCAGGTTTGTCTCCACACAACTCCAAAAACTGTTTTGACGCATCGACGCGCTGCTGTTTTTGAAGCGGCGTGAGCATTCTCGGTACCCATCTTGCACTGACTTTTGTCATACCCAAGTGGTCGTGTAGGATACGCAAAATGGTGGTGTCTGATACTCCAACTAATGCAGATAACTGTTTTTTTTTCAAACGGGTGTCCTCCAATACAAATTTTTCCACTTTTTGACGATGTCTGATGTGATGACCTAAACTGGCCTTCCTGAGCGGGGGTCGTCTTCAATCGAGTCCCGACCATGTTTAAAAAGTCCATGCCTCTTGTAAACCATTGACTTACTAGGGCAGTGTTCCCCATAAACGGTTTCCATTTCATTCAAATTGGTTTGAGCGTTTTTTCCTTGCTTGGTAAAAAAGTTTATCACAGCACGATATTCAATTATCTCCATAGTTTCAGTTTTCTTCCGGATTGACTTGTTTAGCAGGCGACTGTTCGTTCGTAATTATTCGTAAATGAATGACGCATATATACATGGTTGTAAATAATGCATATTAAGCAAAATGAACCAACTTATTATTTTAACATCAATATCTTAGAGAATTCTAAAAAAAAATACAGGACATATGTACACGTGTATATTAATTATATGCATATAAGCCTGTATACAATTATTGAATCCGAGTCTGTAGAGTTTATACAGGCCTAAAAAATTTCATTAATGATTGGCCCTTCGTGTTGAGTCTGCATATGTTACAGACTAATCAATTTAAAAATTTATTAACAAATAAAAACAAATTCTCATAGTATAAAACTCAAAGATGTAATAAAAAAAAGCACAAATACTGAAATCTAATGTATGTTAAAACAAAAAATAATAATCTCAGTGTCATTATTTGACTGAGTATGACGTCAAGATAAAGGCTCTATTCCACTAAGGATTGACAACGTCCAAAACAGTTTTTTGGCCGTTCCACATGACGCCCACGATCGTGGTTGCGGTGAAAACGTCACTAATGACGTCTGGACTTACGCTCACTTGCGAGCTCGCGACGACCATTTCAGGACGTGGGTCGTAGTACTCGTAGTGAACGTTACAAGAATTGGCGGGATTTTAAAACGTCTAAGCAACAAAAATGTCAATATATAAATGTCAGACGTCACATTATGATTTATTTGAATATAATTTGTTAGATACGCCACTGAAATTAATAATATAAAATTGAATCATACTTTTTAAAATATAAATCATTTACTATTTAGATTTACACATTGTAAATTCTAAATACTCAATAATCTATTCCACTTGAGGTTTATGATTTCAAAGCTCGGACCTTATTGGAACGGTAAAATCTGTGATCGTGAGCGTAGCGTGTTCGTTACCAATGCTTAGTGGAACGCACCCAAAAGTAATGTACAATTTTTTTAAATTTTATGTGGTCTTGTACGTAGTCTGTGTTAACTAAATTACTAATGGTTGGTATGGTACTATGGTAGGGCCTGGTAGGCTGAATCTGAAGGATTCTTTTCTTTTGTAAATATGGTGATTATGGTGTGACGTGTGTGTATGTATGTATAGTATGCAGATTGCAGATTACTGAACCGTAAGACTATTAGGTTATGTAGAATGTGTATAAAGTGTTGGATTGCTTCTACTTAACTTAATTTCTATGAGTATCTTGCACCGGTCAATAATCTGAAAACTAATTGTATGATTTTGACCTGGACCTGTAATGGCGGAATATTACAATATTGTTCCGTGGTCTAACAGTACAGAATGGCTACAACTGTGTGATAAGTTGCATGTTACGTCTACCTTAGAAGCCAAGAAAGAAGCTTTAAAACAGTTGCTTGTATGGAAAGCTCGATGCCCTTCTCTACCCTCCGGAATTGAATCAACGTTAACGCTCTTAGAGATTACAATAAGAGATGCCACCATTGCCGATACGTGCCATGTCGCTTACGATCAATTATTGCGTCTTGCGTATTCAACCGCTATTATGAGATTTGTTAATCACATGTTCGATGGAGAGACTGCCAAGGGCACTAGTTTATACCAGGCTGCTATAAATTTACATGTTCCTAGTTGGGTTGTTGATCTACGACACGATACAGCCCATAGTAATACTCTGCCCACCCTACAATTATTAAGAGATGCAGCTGAGTTTGGTTGTAATTGGCTTTATGATAATTATTGGCTTAAACATAAACCGTTTATTAAGGATTACATATCCAGTGATAAGAGTGTCATTGAAGAAAATGAAAATAAAGTTGAAGCTTTGGTCAACTTCTGTGTAACTATCAGTGTCTGTTCAAATATTAAATGTAAAAATGTTAAGAACTTGGCAGACATACAGGAGGAATTCATAAGGGAGTCTATATTTAATGATGCTGAAAAATTATTCGGAAATAGTTATGATTTATCAAATCCGAAAACAACTGCAATAAGTTCATTGGTAAATTTAATGACCACTAAATCCAAGAAATTATTGGAAATTAAAGATTCTGTGCCGCACATCACTAAAGCGTTATTAAGTGAGGATTCTTTGATACTATCCTTGGAGATGGAAAATCAATTAAATAATGGTGGCATAGGTAAAAAGAGATCATTAACAAATCAGTATGTGCAGTGTTTTGAAATAATTTTAACATTTTTACATACAAATGACTTATTACAAGATTTTATATTGGAACTAATACAATTAACTCAAAAAAATGATACTAATCATAAGAAATGTCTTTTGTCTGCACTGTGGGTGAGGGAAATATTAAGAAGTTTAAAAAAATGCAGGCAATTTACTGATCAAATAAAAAAGTAAGTTTAATTTGTTTAACACTTTTAGTTTTTTATTTTATTTGTTACATATTGATGTGTATAGCTGTAACTTGTTACTCCAAGAAAAGAAAAGGAAATTGTAGTGGAGGAAATGTATATAACTTTATTTGTTTATGAAGTTTCTGTGCAGCAATTTGACTATTTTATTGATCAAATTGTTGGAAGTGCAATTGCTGATCGAGAGGGCTTGAGTTAAAATCTTGGGAGTCAAAATTTGTGCTCTATATGTGTCGTCTAATTTCAAAGTCTGCCAGAACCATTATTTAAAAAATAACTTTTTTTATCTATAACATGAGATTCTTTGATCTTTAAATTCACAAAAGCCTTAGTTCCTTATATTATCTCCAGATCCAAAGACTTTAATAGATAAAAGCAGTAATTTCTTTCAAACAGAATTAGCAAAAATTGATATTAGATAACTCATATAGCAATAGGTTAATTCATGATGGGACATAAATGTAACTGGTAAATTGTGGGAGTGTACTACACTCCTCTGCCTACTGCCTTCGGATTACATATGTGATGATACATTTTAAAATGTGAAATAGTTCATGAATGGTGAAACAGTGGAAAAGTATACTGGTAGAGATTACCTGTAGGTACAAGCATATATAAATAGTTTTCAAAAACAAAAAGTATATAAACCGCAAATGTGGCATATTGCATCAAATGATTGCAACCATGACTGTTGTATGAAAAGTCCTGAGTTCAATTACCTGGTTAAACACTATTGGATTTTTCTAAGCTTTTAGAATTTCTAGTAATGCCTAGTACTAAGCTGATCAAGGTAAGTTAATAACGAGATTTATGACTATGCACAGAACATTGTTCCATTGTGTCGGTTCTGAGATGAAATAGCACGGTTAAGGCATCTTTTTTTAGGATGCTAATTGAATTATTATGGTAGTCTATTTAGAAAAGTGAGCCACAATAACAGGTGCTACTGAACAGACCAAATAGGGAAATCGAGATAGGCAATTAAAGGAACATATGTGGTAAACTGTGGGCAAATGCCCTGTTTCATTCATTTCATGGTAACAAAGCTCAAATTGTGACAGCTACTATTTAAGCATGTTTTGAATTGCTTGTACATCCATCCTATTCTCTCGATTTAGCCCCCAGTGAATTCTATTTTTATGATTCACAGTACAGCTCTGAGCTGAAATACTGAAGATGAAAGTGAAGTAATAGTCATTGTTACATGTTTTAGGAGGAGAAAATGTAAATGATATTTTTTTCTTAAAGGAAATCAAGCTTAAGAAAAAATATGGGGCAATTGTAGCAACCTGTTTTTGTTGAAAAATGTTGAAATTTTTTTTTGAACTTTGACTTTGTTGAAAAATAGAAATATTATTCAGTCTTTTTAAATTAATTTTTGTGTATCACATTTTTTGAACATTTTCTTTGCTTGTTACAGAATTAGGCTGGAAACATTACCCAAGAATAGAAGAGAATTGAAGTCTCTTTACCACCATTGGTTTCCGGGTGACAGAGATGGACTCATACTTGATTTATATAAATCTGTTCCAGATGATTTAGCAAATATTCAATTTATTCAACCAATTATATCATCTTTTAATCCCTATCTGACATATTTCATAAAAGATCTTTTAAACCTAATTCAACCACAATTACCAGGAGCTATTATTGATCATATCTGCAAGTTGGCTGAACTGATAGCTTTCCCTGAAAAGTTTCCAGTAAAAGTGTCAAGGATATATACAGTTAATGATTTGAAAGCACATGGTATTCCTTTACAATTGGAAGCAAATAGTGGAAAAATGCCACCAGTAGAACAGTTTGAAGGTAACATAACTGAAAGTTGTGAAAATGGTATTTGGAAAATTGCTAGCAAGAATGAACATTGGTCTTCATGTCCTATTGGAACACTGCCATGGCAAATGCCAATTGACAAGGAATCGGAAGTGGATGAGATGGACATTTGTTAATAACAATTATTATAATAAATAAATTAATGCTTTTCCATAGCAATTCTTTATTTTCTATTTTTGTATACAGTATATTATTTTGGTTACATTTTCATAATCATATTGACACATTATAGGAGCCTAAAAATAAGTTGAACAATATACATGCAGACATTTTTATATTACAAGAATAATTACATTTTTCTTATAGCATAGTGTGCATGTACACTTTGTAAATAAATCTTGCTGACAAATTCAACATGTAGTCAGTTTTACACTAGCTTTTAATTTTCATCTCCACATATTCCTCCAAAATATTACAAAACTAAGACTATTCTTAATCATAAACAAATATGATTGAACATTTTTTTCTGCAGTACATGATTATTTTATTGTTAAATGTTTCGTGAGTGTTACACATTATTGGACTCGTGTTTTTTCGGGAAAACACACGTGAAAAAACATACGCAAGTCCAGCCGGCTTAATTCTCAATAATATGATTATGTAGTAAAGGATTTTGAATTGTAAAAGGAATTTACATACTTCACAAAGTAATGACTGTTTAGTTACACTATGCTATGTCAAAAATTGTATTAAACAGGAATTATCTCACAGTCAATAAAACTGAAAGAAGACTTGATAATTTGTAATTTATTGGTCCTTAATAAATACATCCAAATGCAATAAGCTATATAACAGTTCTATAAAGTTCTATTACGTTCATGTTATATTTTATGAATATCAACATAATATCATGTTAATGTTTAACTTTCCAATCCAATACCAATCAAAGTGCCATGTAATCAATTGACAATCTTTTAAAACATCTACTTATTAAACACTATAAACATTTAAAGTTAACATAAGTAAAATTTGTAAAACCAAATATTTGTCGGCACCGTCGATAACACAAAAATCTAATATTACAATTGATAATATTCAAATGGATGACTGAAGAAATTATACTTTATGTTACTGTAACATAACAGTCCCTGGCTAAGTTGTTATTAAGATACCTATTTACAAACACTACAGGAAACTTATCAACATACACTTCTAAAGTGTTATTTACTCAGTAAGTGAAAGCCACATTGCACAATATTAATCTTTACAATACGCTTAAACGTCGAATTATTAATATGAGTATGCTCTGCTGAATGGCAGCTTTCATACAGTCGAAATTTGCACTGACCACCAAAACAAGGGTCCTAGGTACTGTATGTGGCTTAATCGAATCGACAAATCGGTTAAACGTCATACAAGGACCGTAACATCAATATCTCCTACAGATTAACTGCTAAAAGCAAACTAGTCGAAGGCACGGAAAGTACAGTAGATAACTGTGACACAACCCCAATAAAAGTGAACTTTATACATTTCCTATATAAATAATTATATTCAAATTTGTTCGGCACCAAGGCGAAGCGAATAAATAGTTCTTATACTTGTGTAAAAAAGTAGCATAATTATGCTGTACCACAATTGTCATGACATTGTGTATCTTTTATTCCGATAAAAACTTCCTATTGAGATTCAGAAAAGTTATTTTGGAAATTGAACGTCCTCCTCTTTAGGTAGAGCCATTTGTGTAGCCGACGAATATCTCAACAATATAAAATAGTGAACATTTTTTATTGGAATCATTGTATTCAATTAAAGACAAATTTCACAGTAGTATTCGTTGTGAGAAAGATAAAATTACGAACTAATTCAGACAGGGTACAGTATATTTGTGACCTACCTACAAATATCTTAACGATAGACAGTCTTTTAGATAAAAAAGCAAATAAAATTTACATTTGGGTAACATAAGCGATTACATCGTCACACAAATCTTAGCGTCCTTATAAGTACATAAACACTATTACATGAAATATACAAATGGCGTACAATAATATAAATATATAGGCATAGCGAAAAGGTGTTCTCTTGTCTAAAAAGGCAAATCTCATTTGGTCGTAAAATAATGCACCTCGGCTTGTATCATTAACACAGAATCGTAGTCTCTTTTCCAGTATTCACAAGGCTTTATTTCATAAAATAAAGATAAATCAACATCAGATATGAGATTCAATATTCTCCAGTGAAATTCAAAGATATATAAAAATTAAAGTACATTGAGTGTAAAAAAGTCGTTATAATTATGTTTCTATAAAAAGGCAATCACTTCAAAATTTCGTTTTATTCATGTCCTCCACTGAAATATGAAAAGAGAGACAATTTTTCGCCAGTTCAATGCGCACATAAAAGTATTAATTTAAAAATCACAATCATATTAGATTTACATATTTACATAGCACTTTTAAAACATATGACTTTAGCGAAATATGTATAGGTTTTTAGTAAAATAAGTATACATTCGTGTTTCGTATAAATATATATACAAGTCTTGGAGTATAGAACATTGCAGGATAGTCCAACAACTTTACGTGTAAATTCGTCAATTTCCTTAGTTCGGTGGATATTATTTTGTGAAGGAACTTTGTCTCTGCCTCCGGCGCACCTCCGCCCCGCACCGCGCCGCGCCGCGCCGCGCCGCCCTCTGCCTCCGTGCCATAAACAACAAATTAGCCAAATACATGTCCTACTTTGCTCTTAAGTGACTATGTTCTGCTTTCTTCATAGAGACTTGGTTTCACGTTAGCTTAAATTTAAGCTTCAAAGGCTGTGAAAAATTTGTTATTTACGTCCGTGATACCTTTTTATTTCATTTAATATTTGTGGTAAATTAAATACTAGTATTCAAAGGTATCTCTTATGACCTTTGCACAGTTTTTATTACCAAAACCTCTTATAAGTAGCTAGGCTTTGACATTTGTACATAACGAATAATATGTATATTTCAGAAACAGTACATTAAAATAAAAAACTCAGTAACATTTTTTATTAACGCGTTATGAAGTGACGAAATAAGAAACAAACGCTACTCAACTTCGATATTTAAAAAAATAAACTCTATATCACAACGTACGACAGCAATTGTTAAACTAATAATTGTTTCATTAAACTTTTAAAAGAATAAATGTCTAATGAAACTTTACAAATTTAGGCCTTTTTATTACGCTGAATAGTTTAAATAAAATACAAATTTATTCACTGTATAAACGATAACGCTTACGATGGAAGAAGGCAAGATACCGCTCGTTAGCTAATTCATGACAATAAAGATTCTGGATATTTTTTTGGAACAGAGTGTACCGAATCCAGATCCAGGAAATTCGGTCAGTTAGAAAGGACACATTATCTCATTGACAAACTAGAGATGTCTCTAGACTACGTTTAACATTTGCTCAAATAGACCATACGGCGCAGTCCATAAAATTGGTAGAGCGGAAACACTGCACAGTGCGTCATGTGGAGCCTGAGTGAGGTCGGAGCGGGCGCCGCTACACCATGATGGGGTCGTCGGAGGACAGCTGGCGCTGCAGCAGGCGCTGCGAGCGCAGCGACGCGCCGCCGCCGCTCAGGTCGTCGCTGCTGCCGAACTCGGCCTCGTGCTCCGTGGCCGACAGCAGGTCGTCGTCCGACGTCGCCCTGCGGGACGCGCACGCTACAGTCGACGGCGAACACTCATTTCATCCTTATAAACTGGCCAAATGCTGTGATCTTTTTATAAACAATTAGAATTAGATGTAGTACAGTCGGGGCACGATCACTAATCTGGCTGATCTTATACAGTGGAAGCATGATCGCATCTCCAGCTGATCTAATACGGTCGGAAGACGATTGCTTCTGCAGCTGATTCAATCAATCTATTTGTTGAAATTACGAAATGTTTGGTTAGCTTGTCGTAATGCCCGTCGCATTGTCGGAGGTACCTGATGAGCGTGGGCAGGTTGGAGGTGAGGATGGCCTTCTCCTTCTCGATCTCGTGGATGTGTCCCTCGAGGATGCGCTCCTCGGGGCGCGGCGCGGCGGCGTTGCAGCGCAGCGACTTGAGCCGGTCGGAGGCCGTGGCGCTGGCCTGGTCCAGCGTCTCGATGTCCTGCAGCGTGCCGCGCGTCTACAACACACACACACACGCGCTCCATCAGATAACTTATCTATGCTTTTGTGTTCGTTAATTCATTGAAAGCATCCGAATCATACCCTGCTTGCTGTACTTAATCATCACACCAATAATACTTTCATATAATATGTATAAATATAACACAAACTTTGTTTTTTGACTACATTCGTAACCTACCTACATAACGTACCTGAAATTGGATCATTCGACATAAGGGCAGCTCTCTGTCTAGACGCCAACAATCTCCAGTGATTTTCACTATGGAGGTTATTGGCGTTCATGGAAAAGTTTCTAAAATAATGTTTCGAAGCTTACGTGCAAAAAAGTTTCAAAGACAGCGAGTAGGAATGAGATAAGGTTGGACAATGGAATACGTAAGCGGGGCACGGGCCGCACCGAGCTGATCTTGTCGACGAGGATGGCCTCGAGGCAGGCGGTCTGGCGCGCGATGTCGTGCAGCGAGTCCTGCGCCGGCTGCACCTTGTGCGTGCGCAGGATGCACGGCGCGAACACGATGGCCAGCGCGTTGGGGCCCATCCTGCAACACGCGCCGCTGCTCATCACCACTCTTCCTTCTCCTTTCTTTGTTTGTCGTTTTTCATTGTACATAGATTTAAAATATGTAAATTGCGAAACGTTTTTATTTTCTAACAAATGCCGAACTTTACTAATAATTATGTTGTGGTTGTGAGTAGGTACATAAACGAGAATTTATGTATTAGAATACTAAAACGCGACAGTAATCGTTGGCGAATGAAGTTTAAAAAAAGGAATAAATATTGAAAAGTTACATACCTATTGTGAACCTCTCGTAGCGCCACCCTCGCCAAATGGAAAATCAGTCTCTCGGCAAGATCGAAGTTAGCTTTTGGCAATTTTTTTAATATCGTAAATATGCTAGATACTCGTTCCTGTAATAAAATAATAAAATCAATATTACACAGAATAGTGTTTTGAAGTCGTGATAAAATGTAAAATCTTATTTTACTCTGGCAGGCACAATTTTTTAATTATTGGGAAACCCTTGAAAACATTTTCATTTACATATTTTTTATCATTTCACTATCGGTCTTAACTTCCTCTCAGAACGAAAAAGTACAAACGAATTGAGTACATCCTCCTTTTTGAAGTCAATTAAAAAGATTAAATAAGTGTCAATATTTCGTCATCACGACAGATAAACTTTGATCCTTGTCATTCTTTGGAAGGATCCATATATAAAACAGTGTATCAAAAAAAGGTTCTGGTGATTGCTTTCTAAAACGTCTAATACAGATTCGATAATCAGTCGAATCTACACATATTCGCTTAATATCTATTAGGACAACCTGTCAGAGCAATCTCAAGTTCATTCATTAATCCATCACCACGAGAGATCCGAGTGGCACGAGGCAGCGGACCCTCGTGAAGGTACCTGCGGGTCGGATATCTCGGCGGCGAGGATGAGGTCGTCGTACAGGTCGAAGGTGAGCAGCGGCTCGGGCAGCTCGCGGAAGAAGGTCTTGAGCACGGAGGCGCGCACGTGCACGGCGTATGTCTCCAGCAGCTTGACGCCCTCGTCGGGCCGCTCGTCCAGCAGCCGCCGCAGCTCGCGCACCTGAGACAGCCGCGCGCCTCACGCACCCGCCCCGCACCCCGCCCTTGGCCGTGTGGACCTTGGTTGGGCCCTTATCTTTGTTGCGTTATAGTAGATAAATCTCTATTTGTTATAAGAAGGAACAAGTATTACAATTCCCGTCGCCAAATTTTAACAGTGGGCAACCTTACTACTTAGAAGGGATTTTCTACCACATGACCCATAAACTACAGAAATTTTGACAAAGAAAAGACAGTTGTACACCCGAAACTGAAATATTTTATACATGCTACTCATAGCAAAAAAATTATTGCATATTGTTGACTTTATTGTATTCATGAATATAATACGTACCTTAGAACTGAGTCCACTTTTTCTGTACAATCCTTCGACGTAGAGCCCGGTCATCTCTATTGTCGTGATGAGCCTATCGACCACGATCGGTATGTTGCTGCCGCCCATCGGCAACTCGCTTAACGGTACTCCGAACACCTATAAGAGGGATATTATATATAAATTTAAATATAACTTTTTAATTAAACGGAATACTATTTTCAAAATTATACCTTACAACCCTGTCGATATCAAATAAAAACATTTCAAGTGTCATCAATAACAAACCAGATACTTTGAATAGTTCTCAAGTACCTGTACTCCACGCAAGGCTCGATTAAGCTAGGAGTTGATAATATATATTTTGTGGCATATTATGTATGAGTGGGAGACCTTCCCGCGCGTGAGCACGCCGAGCTGCTCGCGCCCGCCCGCGTCCACCGCGCCCACGATGGCGGCCGAGCTGGCGGCCGAGTCGCTGCGGCACTGCGTCGACACCTGCAGTACGCGCCACCCGGGCGCGTCATACATTAAAAAGGTATAAACAGCAACGAGAATATCCACTAAGTTTATAATACTCACAAGATATTCAAAGGAGGGTAAGTTGTTCCGATTGAGTTATTTTTATTCATGGTTTTATTAGTGTAAAGACAAAGGGGCGCATTTCCTATGAAACTTCAACAAAATCACACAAATTGTACTGACTGCTTAGTTTCATGTTATAGACATGTTTCTAGACGCAAGAAAATTCCTTACAATACATATAATATAACCCAATAAAAAAGGAAATGAAAGTTTAGAAACACTATTATTTTCTGCAGTTGATTTGGTTACATCCTTGTTATATTTAAAGGTGCGTCGATGCCCCTGAGGGTAACACTAGGTATAAACGACAGTACTGCCACCTATGCTCATGACAATAATGCTCAAATGGGTATAAGCAGTTAGGTACTAGTAGTACGTAAGCGAAGCACCAGACGGCGCTGGTGACACGCACCTTCATATAGCACTTCTTGTGGGACGCCAGCTTGCACGTCTGGCAGATGAGCGAGCGCTCGATGGGCCACATGAAGAACGTCTTGCAGATCTCGCACTCCGTCGGGATGTTGATCATGGACAGTATGAACGTGTGTCCTTTGTACTGGATTGGATCGTCCACCTTCGGTAGGGAAGTAAAAGGGCACAAATTATAATTAAGAACATGTTCGAATTCTTTAATGTAAATCAAGGATGAACAGTGAGAGAGAGAGAAAGAGAGAGATAGAGAAAAGATAGAGAAATACAAAACCTATCGTAATTTTTATTTTATTGACTTATAAATATTTTAAACCTTCATTGTTGCCATAACAGTTAAATAATAATATTGTGAATTATAAATACAAAGCGTACTTTATTATGAATTCAATTCAAATAACACAGTAACACTTACTTTCCGCTTCTTGTCCTTTTTCCTTTTCGTCCGCGCCTTGTCAGTGTCGTGCTGGCTCATGAACTCGTCCATGAAGCCCCTGAAGGCGTTGACGCCCATCGTGATGGACAGCGTGGAGCCCTCGCGCGCGCACACCGTCTCCATCACGTGCAGGAAGTTGCCGATTAAATCTTTGTACTTGAGTGCCGACCCTCGAGTCTCGACAACGCTGTACGTTGCCACCAAATTGTCCTTGAACTCCCGTAATGCGTGTTTAAATACCCTGTCCACCTACAAGTGGTAATGATTATTGTTAATGCTACGTACATTACGGATAAAAATATTATCTCTAGTGTGCATTAAACCTTACTTACTTCAGACTGTTTTTCGTTCTCCGAGGATTCCATGAGGTATATTTTTTTTGTGATGAAGTTCTGCATCGCCTGCAGTTCCGTCGCGTCCGATATGATCTTGTCCGTTCTGTCCATGAACTCCGAAGTTCCGGTCAAACTGAAGTTCGATGTGACCGAGCCCTTAGTGTGCTCGGGCGCTATCAGATTGTACGGAGAATCCTTTAAAATGATCCGTTTCCTATTTTTATGCCGCCCTCTCGACGCAACCGTGACCGGACTCGAACACGGCATGGTAATGACGCCCTTATTCTGTATGCACTTGGTGTGATAAAGCTGTTTGCAGTCGATACACCTTTGTCCCTGCGTAATGAACGCGTCGATAGCTTGATGGCAATATACACACTTGTCTCCCTTCGCGAATCTGGTGCCTTTGCGAAACCTGTAGAAAATTGTTTAACGAAAACTAGACTTTTTGTAAATTGCTATTACAGTGTTATTTATATTTTTTTATGTCATGGTTATCATTTGATACTATTTAGAGTAGATACTGCAAACGTAAGCCACCTCTAGTCTCATTACCATTTATATTTGATCAAAAAGTTATGTTTTATTGATATATCGCGATACATTTAGGCCATTCTACTTCGAATGCAACGTAAGTATAAGAGTGATGAAATTGTTTTTTTTTATAAAATTTTTGTGTTAACCTACACTTGGGTTACAAAGTTCGGATTGAAATACCTAATTGTATGCCTAACGACATTAACAAAATTCCGTTTTGGTCAATGCGATAATGTGTCATCATTATGAACCTTTTTTAAGTTCCATTGTTGAACATAAATTTAATTATTTATTTATAGAATTATTTAGAGAAAATAAATAGTGCTAAATATGTTGTATGTTGTTTAGTGTGGCGGCACCTGTGGCCGGCGATGCGGAAGAGCCCGTTGCCCGTCTGGCCGATGTAGTCGGTGGAGCGCGGGTCGGGCGCGGGCGCGCCGGGCGCCGGGTCCGAGTTGCGGCGCCGCAGCGACCCCGCCGCGCCGCCCGCCGCCTCCGACTGCACCCTGCCGGCGCACGCGCACACGTGTCACACCGCTATCGAACGGTTCATTTTAATATTTGAATCCAACGTTCAAAAGAAGTGACGTGCTTAGATTTACAAAATGTAACATTCGTCTATTAGCCTCTGAAAACCTTCGCTGGACATGGGGCTAAAAGGCGCCAGTCCACTTCGTCATGAGTTTTGAAAATTCTGCTATATACCGCCGTCTTCTTCAGGTAATCAATCCACTAGGACGGCGTCGACGACCTACGCTCCTTTATGGAAACCCGATGATCAAACTTTCTTCTCCACCGGAATATTTCGAATGTATGGTTTCCTATGAATGGTATCGTATAAAATGGCTTGCAATATCGTCAACACATCAATGGTACCGCTTGACGTCGTGGTGGTCGGGCGGCGCGGCGCGCGCGGGCGGTGCGGCGTCGGACGCAGCGCGGCGCGGCGAGCGGCGGGCGGCGCGCGCGGGTGGCGCGGGCGGGCCGGGCGCCTCGCCGCGCGTCGCCACCGCGCACGCTGCGGGCACACGGTACACTTGAGCACTGCATGCGCACGTACAGGGCGATGATTGTGGCTACACATACTTACATCTAATATTTGAAATATTGTCGATAGGTCTTAAAGAGCTGTGGTGAGGACTACGATAAATTTACAAAGTAATTATGGATGGTATAAATGCACAATGTAAATGTATGATTGAATACCTATAATTTTTATATTCCTATTTTTAGACATTAGATTATTAAAAATTTAAAAGGGACAATAACAGATGCAGATATCATGCTAAACGATGCTTATCTTAAATACACTCGGAGTCAGGATCCGTGTCCGGTGTATGGCCATAACCTCACCACATAATCTATGGTGAGACGTCAACGTAACTGGTGACACAAGGGAGTATATTACAGTCCTTCACTTATCTCTTCGGGAATGCAGGCGTAATGTTACGTTATCTTAAATACAAAATATTCAACATATGACCTACTCTTTTATTATTACTTACTACTAGCTTTGCTCGCGACTTCATCCGCGTGGAAATTGTAAAATTTTAAAATTATAAAATGAAAGTAGCCTAAATTACTCCTTATTACATCAGCTATCTGCCATTAGCTGGCCAGCGATTAGCCGGAACAGACAAACAGACAGACAAAAATTGTAAAAAAAAAATAGTTGGTTTATGTACCATGTATAAATACATAAGCAATTAGTAAAAAGAAGAAGAACAAACACTACGATTTTATTTATTTATCTGTGAGATGATGGAAATGAATAAAATAAAGACTAACGTCTCGACATATAAAATACATTGTGTAACTCACCACAGTAATAAAGCAATATTTTAACACACACACTGTAGTAACCCATCAATAATAGAGTCATCCAACAAAGGAAACAGTAAAACGTGAACTTGTCCGAAGGGTCCAGGACACTATTTTTGTCAGCGACTTGAGGAAGAAACATGGTGTTCACAAGAAATTTAAAATTCAACTGAACTTTCTTCAAGCATATTACACTTAAAATACTTGTTTTCATACCTCAAGTAATTAACTTGTAATGCCAACAAACAAGCTAGTACCAAAACAAACATATTATGTAATTGGTCGTAAGAAATAGCACGGCAATTATCATTTAAACAAAACTCATTCAATACAGACAGCAAAACAAAAACACATTTCCTAATTGATCCTACTATGAACATGACTCTTGGTGTTGTGTAAAACAAATCAATATTCATTAGCGAAACATTTATTTTAAGCGACAGCTTGGGTGACATTGAGTTATATGTGTCCATATTCAGTTCTAGCGATTTGTTGATTATTATATACGGTGATTACATGTCATATATATGTTAAAAAAAGATAATTTTTCTTTAATTAAAATGAACGTCACCGAGCAACACTATTTAAAAAACATTGCTTGGTCTATGGTACGGAAAAGTGAGAACATTGAAAAAGTGTCTCGTCATTTGTCATATGAAAAGAAATAGTGTAATAAATAGTATTGTTAATAAAGCACACAGAAGGATATTCTAATTGTGGTGAAAGGATATTCTAATTGTGATTATAGAAGTGACATCGTGTTTAATGACATTAAATGTCGCTTCTGTTCTTACAGGTATGTAAGGTTATGTTACTGAAAACTTGTAGGCCATGTGAATCATGTTGTACATGTAAGGTAAACAATAAATCTTTTCTTACAGAGAACTCAATTATGTGTCGAGTTTAAAAATCACAAATATATTAAAATTCTTATATATATATTCAGAATTATTGTATATGCTAGTTATATACTTGGTTATATATTTCCGAATTTTGATTTAGAAATGTATATAACTCAATATTGCTCAAAATGTCGCTTAAAATAAGTAGCCTTTCACCCATCGGTAGGTATGATTAATTGTGATCCTTTGTATATTTGGTGCGATGTGGTCGTGTGCATAGTTTAGACGTCTACAAATAATCTCACTTGGATTTTTTCGGATATACGTCACGTGTGTACGATAAAAATAGTATATAAATAGAGAAGTAATAAATAGAATACAAGTATGGCGGACCTGCGGCGTTCTCGTGCAGCGTGCGCGCGGCGTCGCGCGGGTCGCGGCGCACGGGCGGCAGGCTGTGCAGCGCGCGCGCCGGCTCCAGCGTGGTGCTGGACAGGCTGCGCTGGTACACGGGCGGCGAGCTGCGCCTGCGGGCGGACGCGGGCCGTCGGTCGCGGCTATACATGCGACACTCGAGCAGGTAAACACCTGCAACTGTACGTAAAGCAGCAATAACAAAATGAAACAATCACCTTGAACTGCTTTTGGTGGTATCCGAGCTCTCCGCGGGGCTCCAGTCGCCGACCTGCCGGAGGTATTCCTCGCTGCTGCTCGCTATTGATTCAGCGAGTTCCCTCTCTCGTAACTGCAACGAACATATTATAGACTTGCATGATTATCCACTCTGCATGACTAGTGCTGCTAAAAACGTAGTCGATCTACTAATGATCAAAAGTATCAGTAACTTACATATATATGTAAGTTATGAACAACCACACTTATATGACTCACAGTGGTAAAGAAATATAAAACATTCAAAAAACCTCGCAAAATTATACCTTGTTCTTTTCAGCCATGAGGTGGTTTTGATCTATCCTGAGCCAAATGAGTTCATTAGCGAGATCTTCAGCGGTGATCTTGTTGGGCCATGCGACAGGATTTTGTGAAAACTTGCCCGTGTTGTGGCTCCAGCTCTCGTCGGGTGAAGACTCGTTCGCTTCTTGATGAATAAGGCTAGGTGAACAATTATAAATAAATAAATATATCTTAATATACATAACATACGAAATTTAAACTGTGGGTGGATAATATAGACTAAGACAAGCTAGACACAGCTACATGCCATGGGAAGCGACATAAGCGATATGGGAAACTGTGCTCTGCGATCCCAACCCACATGCCCAGCGTGGGAATTATGGACATAACCCCTCGAGGGAAGCCTATGTCCAACAGTGGACTGCAATAGACTAATGATGATGATGATGAAACGAACAAACTTAGCTTCAATCAACCTGCACAGGTGGCACTCGTTCCGATGTCGCTTCGCTTACCTTACGTTGGACTGCTTCACCGGTAACTCGGTGATGTTCTGAGTTTTAGACACTCGTCGCTTGCCGTACGTTTGCGCGGTCGAGCCATCCAAAATAAGATTATCGCGTTTTTTCTCTAAGCTGAAACAATAGTTATCCGTGCTCGCATGAAATGGCAAGTGATAATTGTAAAATAAGAAAAAAGGTGGAAGTGTACTACACTCCTCCGCCTAACTCTTCGGGAATAACAGGCGTGATGTCATGTTTACGTCTTAAGGAATAGTATTTTTACCTGGAAATTGGCAAAGATTGTGTCGCCCGCAACTGTCGCGTCTTCTCCGCCTCCTCTTGTATCAGAATATTCCTGAAATTGTAATAGGAAAATCAAATACATGTGTACAAGAACGAAACTTAAAATATTCACAACGTCCGGGACTTTTTAGTTATTTTTTATTTATTGCGGGCGAGGTGAGGAAAACCACCCGAACCATCATTTAAGACTATTAGTACACAAACTGGCAAAAAAGACTCGAAATGAAGCTTTATGTGCCTAGAAGTATGGAGAGGCTAGCGGGTCGGGCGCAGCGAACAGTGGCGAGAGCGGCGGCTACTCACAGCTGGATGTCGATGATGTTCTTGAGGTGCTCGATGCTGGGCCGGCGGCGCTCGAGCGGCTGCGGCGGCGGCCGGCTGTCGCGCTACGGACAACAGGTTAGTGCCACCGGCGGCCGCGGATTATCGCACAATGAAACATACATGTGGATCTGCTTATTGTAACATTCGTCACTCCTCTAGCGTACAGAACGAGGCATTCGCTCCTCCATGCTTACGATTTTATTTGTTCGCCATACACGAGTGTCTTATAATCGTCTAAACATCGAAGTTACTTGTACATACAACAATGCAGTATATACACTTGTTAACTTTTACTTAGTAATATTGCAAAAATATTGCTATTTTATTTACTGTATTATTTATTATTTTAATTAGAAACATTTAATGATATCACAGCTTATTACATGAGCTTGCGTTTAAATATACTACATAGAAAAACATTCACAAGCAATCCTGTAAACAAAACCCGACTGACCTCGTCCGTGTGTTTGGGAGGGGGCAGTCGTCTTCTCAGCTCCGGCAGAGTCTTCCTAAGCAGAAACCCCTTAGCGGCCGCCTGGAAGAGCAGGACGCCCTCTCGCAACTTGACGAACCATCGGCGCACGCGACTGCCCCGGAACCAGGCCTGGAGCCGCAGCGCCGCCTCCTGCCGCAGCACCAGCCAGTGCCTTGGCAGAGAGAAACGTTTGAACGCCAATACGACAAGCTACACGGCAAGAGGGCACGCGCCGTACCGGCAGTAGGCCTGGATGACGAGCGAGGCGCGGCGCAGCGCCAGGTAGCGGCGCCGCTCCAGTACGGCGCGGAACCAGCGCTGGATGGTGATGATGGACGCCATGATCTGCTGATGCAGCCGGTACTCCAGCTTCGTCTGCTCGCTCTCACGCATGAAGATCTTCGTCGCACCTGCAGTGACGGTCGACTCTTTATAAATTGTTAACGTTTAAGTAAATACGAGGACATGTTGCCATTTTATAGTTTACGGCATATTCAATGAAATAGTTTATTCAATTAAATTGTAATTAAATAGTTTCGCTTGTTAAGTCACATAATTTGACTCACCTAGTTGATAGTTATCCCTGTCCAAGTTTAAGGTGGCCAGAAAATGCCTGACGTCCGACTGTGAACTGAGCAGACCCTTCGGCAACAGGATCCTGTACAGCTGAATGAACTCCTCGTACGTCAGGCGCACGTTGTAGCCGGCCTGCCGGATACGGACCGTTTCGAGCATGCCCGTATACCGCAACTGTCTTTGAACCGTATCCTCGTCGAAAACGTTGGGAATCTTGTCACTATTCGACTTTATGCATCTGTAAATGTATCGAGTTGACAACTTAGATACGGGAGGTCACGTTCGGGTTCAGGTAAAAACCTTTAGGTGACTACACTAACGGAAATGTAAAAAGCTATATTTTATTTATACTTTAGATTCATAAAAATGTATATTTGCAAAGCAGTAACCTGATGAAGAAGGGATTAGCCTGGTTCAAGGTCTCCATGAGCGCCGCCAGCGAGTGCTGGAACTGCGCGGCCACGGTGAGCGGCTGCTTGCGCTTGGCGGCGGGCGCGGCCGTGCGGCCCGCCAGCGTCTTCACGCTCTGTAGGTTCTTCAGCCCCTTCTTGGCGCGCTCCCGCGGCCTGAACGACTTGTTCTTCCTGCCGACACGACGCGTCGATACAGATCGATTCGCTGCGCTTGCACTCCGACCACCGTGTAACTAAGCCCCACATTTAGCGAAACATGCGATTGAGTAGAAATTTTGCGACGGGACGTGGACGGCAAGCCGAATGTGATGGTCGGTCTCAATTATCTAAGTGCGAGTGGCGA
Source organism: Jemadia pseudognetus (assembly GCA_018244755.1). NCBI lineage: Eukaryota > Metazoa > Arthropoda > Insecta > Lepidoptera > Hesperiidae > Jemadia > Jemadia pseudognetus. The sequence goes on from DWTO01000114.1 coordinate 19,524, forward strand.
TTGTGCGACCGCATCGACCCCTAAAATTACCACTACACACGGGTGATCACGTAAAGGTAAAAAAGTATTAACACAACAAAGAAAAATAATCACATAAAATTAGAACCCATGGCCGACACCATACATGATAAATAGTATCCCAAACCGAAGGCCGAAGTTTCATCAAACAAAATGTACTGTAGATTTCTGTTTTAACTCTACTTTGCAAGGAAATAAGAGATCGTCGATCGTTTATTTTATCGAAAGCTCGAAGCATGCTCATTCTGCTCGCGCGTGAAAGGTGATATGGGAAGAGTGACAAAATAAAGTAAAACAGAAATAAAAGGGCAGGTAAAAAAAATCGAAGCGGGACGTGTCGCTCCGGGCCGTGGAGTATTTTGTTTGATGAAGAGAGAGTGCGAGACAGAGACAGGCGGCGTGTAACCGGCGGCGCACGTACATGACGATCTGGCTGGCGCGCTGCATTACGTCGGTGTCGTCGAAGCAGCGCTCGTCGCGCTCGCGTTCGAGCCTGCGCGTGCGCGTCTCCGCGATTCTATAATGTTTGGTGCCCTTCCCCCCGGGGCGCGGCGCGCTCGCGCCCTCTACGCGCGCGGCCGCGTCGCGAGCCCGGCCGGCCGCCCGGTGCGCCGCTCTGTCCGCGGGGGCGGGGCACGAGGGAGACAACGGTTACAAATTAATCAAACAGAAAACAAAATTAAACAATCGGAACCGAGCGATGGGTGTCGCCTGTGACGCGCATGCATGACGATTGGGTGCGCCCGCTAGATGCGTATGACATATATATACTAGAGTACTGCAGGTGGCTAGCTAGTAGTTAGCGAACGTAACAGGAACGACTACTGGTAAGAGAATGTCTTCGAAGTAGATGTAGGACTGTGTTTAGATCGGTGTTGACAGTTTCGCACGGCGTGCTCTCCGATGGCGATGAAGTTCCGGTTCGGCGATATAAATAAAATCCTCGTTTTCTAATCACAGCCCCAGATCTCGAGTTACAGGAGGTGAAATAAGTAGATCGATAAAAATAAAAAATCGATACAACAAGATCCATGCGTTAGGTGCACATATAATAAAGCATGCCATAAACGGTGACTTACGCAATGCGGTTGATTGCGAGATTGATTGACGATACTGTCACCAGTTGGCTGAGCAGAGACATTATATTACGTCACATAACATTATTAGCGGAAGCTTTCATAGACATATCTGTATAATATAATAGAAAAAATTAAGTTACATCATTTACAATTGTAATGCAATACTTTTTTAATAAGTACATTTATAATTTTAATGCAATCGATAATCATTAACTTGAAGTGTTAATTTGTCAATAATTTTGAAAAGGTTAATTGCTTGTATCATTAACGGTATTATTCATAACTTATGCACTAACACAAAATCACGGTTACTATAATTTCAACAGTACAAATGGCAACGTCGGAGTACTGACCTGACGATGTTGTCGTTGGGCGCATGTATCGACGCACGGGGAACTCGCGACGCGCCGTCGACCCTATGTACCCTGTGTCTCGTACCCGCCTCCATGAAGGCAAAGTACCCTCTGTGTAAATAAAACGATGCGTTATACCAAACATTTCAATAAATGAGAGATTTCAAAAGTGGAACCCGTAAGCCGTGCAGCGTTCGCTCCCATGAAGAGTTAATATAGAACACAACAACGATGTTAATATGAAAACTACCGAACAATATGTAAGATACTTCGACAAATGTATAAAGAGGGCGGACCCACTGGGATTACAATGATATGATTCTACATTGAATAGTGTGTGAACAGAATCGCAGAATCGTAGGAAAAAGTCGGGCCAGCAGTGGGACGTGGTGAGCTTAGAGCCGACCTGAAGAAGGCGCGCACGATGGCCCAGCGGAACACGGCCACCGGGTCCACGCCCACCAGCTCGCGCACGAACGCCAACGACGAGTTCTTCAGCACGCTCACGATGTCCTGCCTCATCAGATCCAAGTTCTTCTCCCGCATCACTGTCACCTTTCAAACATATCAAAGTTTATATAATTTCCGTGATGTATAACTGCAACTGCATTGAGACAACAAATATTATTACAAACATTGTTTTACATAATTAAGTAAAAAATTGTATGCAATACTAGCACAGCTGACTTCTCACGATGGATGCCAAAGGGCACTTTGTGTTGTTGCGTTAATGTAAAAAGTAATGACTTAGGTCTTCTAGCTATCTAAATTCGTCATCACCAGCCTAAGTCCGCTGGTCCACGGCCTCGCCTCCTGAGGCGAGGCCAGACGGACGGGATTACTCCTGAGTAATCCCGTCAGGAGTAACCGTAATCCCGTCAGGAGTAACCGTAATCCCGTCAGGAGTAACTGTAATCCCCATTCATGGGCATGCGGGTTGTAGACCGACAGCTTACTAATGTAAAAACCAACGTTTAATTTACCTGATACTTGACGCGGCCCGCGTAGTGTCGCACCACGAACGCCGGCTCCCTCCGCTGCGGCTTCTCGTAGAACGGGTTGTCTTCGTGCACAGAGTTGAACTTTTGCAGCAGAGTCTCGTTTGTTGCCCAAGGAAAACTGGAAGTACAACTTTTCGTTGTTCATTCGGAATATCGATACAATATCGATACAAAAATCAAATGTTCTGATTAACAACTCAAGAAACATTAATACTATTAATACACGAAATCGACGAGTGAGAGGATATTTGATAAAAAATTCATTTTATGGCACAAGAATGAAACTTATGAAATGTAATCGTCGTCAGACCAGCGCGGTGGAATGGTCCTCGAATTTGAAATAGAGCGCACTCTCCGGTGGTAGAAGTAGATACTTTAAAATTTTAGAATATTTATAAATATAAATACCCACTTGCACTGATCATCTAGGACGCACAGCAGGCCACCAGGCTTGCCCTCGATGAGCTGCAAACAGCCAGTATTGTCAGAAAAGCCGATGTCCGTCCATCTGATGCCCTCTCTCCTGTACTCCTCTTGCTCGTATTTAAACACGTGCTGATTGAAATAGTACTGCAGGTGCTCGTTGGCGTAGTTGATGCATAACTGCTCGAAACTGTTGTTCGGACCAAAATCCTCGAAGCCGAATATATCGAGAACGCCTGGAAAAGGTGAAAAGTAATAACAGAGTCAAGTCAGCATCCAAACCTCAATGGTAGTGATTTATAAATAAACCAGTGAGTTACAAGAATTAAGAGCATGTATTGAGTGCCTCGCCGCTAGTAACAGTGTTACATTTTGTTTTAAGTGTCAGATGGTGTTACATTTTGAACATACTAAGCACACTTCGATGACGTACCATGACCACACCTACCTGCCTACCTATCTGCTTCCAACAATTTCCGAAAACTAGATAGAGACATTAATTGTCTATTCGCCCAAAACAAAGAGACACTACCAGACAAATACTCATATGGTTTCATTACGTTACCAATTTTGGGCATTAACAATAAGATTGTCTTCATATAAATGATCCCATTTAAGGTAAAACATTGTGGCAAATTCTATTCATAAACACAAGGAAAAAGTTAAAGTTAAATGTGAATTTAAGAATTCCTTGTGTGATGGTATATTCATTGTAAGTTCCTTTAACTCAAAATACATGATTCAAATTCAGAATACATGATTTTCAATTTTATTATTACTACATTATTTTCAATTTTATTACCCAATGCAACCACAGTATTTCTTATATTTTATCGAGCTGTTAAGTTGTGAGTAAAATTGATGTTCATCATCATTGTCATCATCATCAAAGTCCACAAAGACCACCCCTTAGGGCAATTTGCTAATAATCCTCACGCTGGGCATCCAGGTTGGCGATTACAATTAAGTTGAGCAATTTAATTATAAACCGTTCAAATACAAAATTACGTTAGTAAGTCACATAAGATTATTAGGTGCAAGTTATGAGCAGATTGAAGTGAATACACACCTATGCTATGTCCCTGATGTTCCCTGAGCGTGTCCTTTTTGGAGAGCAGCGCGTGGTTCACTTGCATCACTATCCAGTCAAACAGAGCACCATACAGACACTTGGCCATTGCATCACGAGTTGCAATCGCCTCTGGTAACCTGTAATATTTATACTAATAATTAATGAAATAATTAAAGTATTAATCCTTGTCCTACGTTGTGCGTCTTTAAACTCCCACAAATTTCAACCAGTTCCCATAAAGTTTGAGAACTTCAATGGTGTTAAACTGTTGGATGAGGTATTTAATACTTCTGTAACTAAGAACAGTAATTGTTTGATATTAAGCTCCTAAAACCTATTGTATTCCTCCCCTAATCTACTGTAGACCATGTTGTGATCTATTAAATAGGATTAAGTTGAGCCCAAATAAAATTTAATTTCCCTGATCTGTGAACATAATGTTATGGATTGAGGCAGTACGTTTTTGATTGCTACGTCTTACCAACACCTATGTAATTACCTGAGAAATGCCTGTTAATATCATCATTAAAACAATATTCCAACATTTTAAAAGGCTTGTTCTACCTTTAACATCCCAGGAGTAACACTGGATTTGTGCCCAGTATATACCAATAGCTTTACCAGTTACTATAGGGGATGTATAATTGGAAAGTATCTGTACTAAACTCCTCTGCCCACCCTCACTGATGTGAATGTACATTTACAGCATATAGAGAAGTTTTTTATATGTAGCACCTGTAGTTTATAACAAGTGTTTCGCCTGAAGCTCGAGCCCGCTTGGATGTCAGAGCGGCGAGTAGCGTCTCCTGCTTAACCCTCAGCAGCGAAGATATGAGTGACACTACTTCTGGATTCCGAACACCTACAGCTTCATCATGATGGTATGACTTGCGCTGTGGCTGGAACTCCACATTACCTGGTCGTGGTAGAGAGTGTTAGGTTCAAATAAAAAATAAATAGTATAAAATATTACGTAATAAACTAACGCATATTAACACACAGTAGCATACTTAACCATAGATATTAAGTTTTTGGAATATTAATGTTAATCTCCTTATTAATATTTAAAAGAGAAATTAAGTTACAGATGACTCGAATATTCCACTGTGAATTTTATTTCAAAAGGTGTCTGTCATAACAATTGTTTGTATTATACGGATTATATTTACAAGTAAAAAAATTATTCCAATATTTAATTTCCTTAACATACGGGAAACATGGAACTGTAACATAAATAGTACAAAGTCCATTTACTATTTTCTAAGATAATTTGATAGTACTATTTTTTTTGTAACTACGAGTTATTATTGTATGCATTTTATACATTATACATTCAAATTTACCACTGAAGATTTGAAGAAAGGAGAGTTATAAGCGAGTGCAAATTATATGTCAAGTTGACAAGGATCACAGCCATTAAAAAACATGCTACTTATTTAAATTAATGGTAATTAGGCACTTGATTTGTAAATATGAAACATTTTAAGTTGTTGACATAAACTACAGAAAAAAATAAGTTCATTTTTATCTGGAGAAAGCAATAAAATGTTTTAATAACGACATCTTGAAGTGTTTTGATAGCAACAAATTAAACTGAAAGTACAGAGTCAATCAACTGGATGACACTTTACTTATCTCTACATGACATAAGTGTAAGCGATTACCACTTATAATGCACTTTGAGATAGGCAGCTATTTAATATTGGGCAATGATATGATATTATATATACTGTTATCAAGTCACAGATATATTCAATACACAGATAAATATAATCATACAATATCAATTTGCACACACATGATATTTATTATACATATAAAGTATTATGAAGTGTTTATATAGAATGATCAACTTACCCAAAAGCAGGACGGCCGAGAGGACAGCAAACAATCTCCGCTGTTTATCTAACGTGAAGCCGACCATGTCCATGGATTGCTTTAACCGCGAAAACTCATACTGTTCATCAACACCAGGCACAACACTACAACCAGTCTTTGATAGATAATTATATTTGTCGACACTTAAAAGGTGTAACTGTTCTTTTTCTTGTTCAGAAGCACCAGCCAGTAGGTAGTAAAACACGTGGTAGTTCCTCTCGTTGCGACCCTGGCTACATATCCTGGACTTCTCCAGAAGGTATTTTTGCACCACAGCACCATGCACCATACCATTCTCCTTGTAGTTCACTTGAATAAACTTCCCGAAACGACTGGAATTGTTATTGTGAGCAGTTTTAGCATTGCCAAAGGCTTCCAGCACTGGACCCGCGCTTAGTATCGTTTGTTCCACTCCACTTCCATGAGATCCTTTTTGACTGAGCGCTGTCAGATGATGCAAAAGAAAATTTGTACTTTCTGTCTTACCGGAACCACTCTCTCCACTGATCACTATGCACTGGTTGGTCCTCTCTCGTAACATGCAATGGTACGCTGCGTCAGCTACGGCGAAGATATGCGGTGGGAGGCTGGAGCCGATCCGTTTGTTCTGATATAGTTTCACATATTTCGGATTGTATATAGGATAGAACTTAAAAGGATTTAGTGCTATTAAAATGGATCCCACGTATGTGTAGATGTATCCAGCGGCGAACCTAGCTCGAAGGTTATCCAACAGCGTCTGCTCGTTCAGCTCCGGCAGCTGACAAAGATCGGGGTACTCGCGGTCCTTCGGCTGGTAGAGGAACCTCTGGAAGTAATCCTTTATCAGCTGCGGATCCACCGAGAAGTTTTCCATCCATGGCTCGTCCGGTATCTTTTCCCTTAAATAAAACCTGAGAAAACACAAGAATATTATTAATGAAAACATGAAAATCGATATTGAAGGGTGACAAAAATAGATTTTAAATTACTTTTGGGTCATGATAGGATGATGAAATCTAAATGTTTATGTTATTTATTGTGACAGTTTCGGAGCGCATATTTGCGGCGAACGGCAAAATGTAAGTTTGGTTGGCGGGATGGTTGTTATCGCACTGCACGCCGGCGGCAGGAAGAGTGACTCACGCACACCAACAATATCCCCAGCCACTGTGCGAGAGCCCTGCGTTAGATCAAGTTTATTTACAATAATATAAAATTGTGGCAATCAATCTCTTAAGCACTAAACTCAATTATTTTATGTATATCACTCAGTAAACGTTAATTATAGCGCTGTTATTACACTCGTATTCTCTACGGCAACAAAATTGTCGGCAATTATAATATATTCTTACGTGTAAAGTGAATCATATACAAAAGGTTTATAAAGATCGCGTCGTACATACATTAAATGTTTGTATGATGACAGGGCAAGCGTTGAACTGAATAAAACGTGAAATGAATTTAAAAACTTCAATATAAATAATATTAAACACGCCATTGAGTTTTCTGGCATTCGGTTTCGAAAATTTACAGAGCTATATGATGAATAAATAAATATATGTAATAAAGTAACTAAAAAAGTAACTTCACGCCTGTAATCCCCGAAGAGGTAGGCAGAGGAATGCAGTACC
>DWTO01000115.1:0-26946 GCA_018244755.1 Jemadia pseudognetus
GAGTCTGGATGTGTGCCCGGTGCATGGCAATAGGCTCACCGCCTATTCCATAGTGGGACGTAAACGTGACTGGTGAAACGTGGGAGTGTTCTATATTCCTCTGCTTACCTCTTCGGGGATAACAGGCGCGATGTTACGTATTTTTGTTCATATAAAACGCAGCACATTCGTTGCAACAAATGCTCCGTCAGCAAATTCACTGAGTAAACATTTCGGGACCCCTTCACGTTTTTCTCAGCTCATGTCAACTTTCACTTTGCTAAAGTAACATCGCGGTGAAGTGAAAGAGGTCTTGGCCCTAATGTGTCTTTTCAATATGCCAGAAAAGTCTAAATAAAAGATCGTATTATTTTTCGATCTATTTTTAACATTAGTAGTTATACATTTCTAGGGGTTAGGTAAGTTGCACTCTCTGGGAGAAGACTGCAACCAACAGGTGAACTCATGTCTCCTAATGATGATTTTGATTTAAAATTTTCCACGCATTCTATTTTATTCATTTACATGTATATAAATATGCCTATACTTCCGCTCTTGCATTGGATGTTTTGTTTACTGAATTTATATTTATTTATTTTATTCAACTGTTCTTTAGTGTTAAAATTAAACTGACTGGAAAACTGCACTCGACTGGAGAGGTGCTCCTTACAAATTTTTTTTATGTATGCTTCGGTTTTGTAAGCTAGTATAAAACTGTTATAACACATGTTCTGAAAATCATAGAATAGAAGCATACATAAGAAAAGTGGTTGTGAATACAAAAGTCACCGAAAACACTATATGAATATTGCAAAAACAATACGTCAGTCTATCAAGACACGCTCTGTTAAAATTTAAGTGTAACCACCAATACTAGATATTACGGTTTAAGTAATACAGTCCTATGGGAGATAGACGGATAGGGGAAACTTAGAAGTTGGGGTCTGTTGGAACCTTTTGGTTACGAAACCTTAAAAATATGGTTTGGTTTTCCGTGAAGATAGATTTTTAGAAACTGATTCTTGGTAATTGGCCATGTACCTGTTAATTTTATACTTGGTCAAGGAATTGATTCGGTATATGTAATTTGAAATTAATACGTAATATACTTTTATGATCACGTTACCTTTTAGCAAAAGTTATGACTAATAATATGCATCATTCGAGGTCATAGTTGCATTGTAAAATAATAAGAAACATACACACAAACTTTTGCATTTATAATAGTAGCTAAATTTTAACCTTTCTTTGCACGACATACCGCTGTAGTGAATGGTTGTGGCAGAGAATTTACCGCTCCAGTTTCCTTTTTGAAGTTAGATTCTGAAACTCTTTTAGTGTTAGTCTTTTTATAGCCTTTTCTCGATCCCAAGCGACATATTACAATGTACAACTCTTTGTTCCTAGTTTTCTGGCTAATATTATGTATTTAAATAGGTATTATTTTAATATAATCTATAAATTTTATATTTTGAAAAGATTTTTCTAGTAGGAATAATTTACCGAGTCATCCTTTCTGGTAGGCTTTATCGGTAGGATCAAACTTTCGACCTGCTGGGAACTGTATGGAGCATATTTAGACGATATAATTTGCTATGTTGGAATTGAAAAAAGAAGAATAAATGTAAACAGCGGTAAAGGTTACAGTCTTATTAGTTATATATACATATTATTAATCTAATAAAATGCATATCTTAATTATATCAGTATTTTTTTATTTGTACACTATGTAGCATTTATACAAAGTGATTAATAAAATTGCATTTCAGATTGTATAGTAGTTAAACGTTCCTGGTTTGTAATCGTGCGTTTATGAAATAGTAATTAGCCATAAATGAGTTTTTGTCGGTATAGAAATCGTCCTTGTAATTAATAAACGTGAAGTAAGGTACAAAGACCGCATGAACCACAGAGAATAACGAGAAAAATAATAATTTGCTACTCATATTTGGTAACTGAATCCTTTTAAACAAATGTTTTATTAATTCTTTATTATTACTCCTTACAGAGCTTCCGAGTAAACCGATGATCTTTGACGAATTCGGCAAAGAGATAATTGGAATCGCCGGACCATTTAACGAAGGCAGTGATTTCAAAATTATGTGCACCGTAAAAGGAGGTAAGTACTAAACTAAATCGGTACTAGTGGTTTGAAGTTAGCCTTTCACTTCGGGGATCCGGGTTCAAATCTTGAGACGCACCTCTTTACAAAAAGTGCTTTTAAAAGTTAAATATCACTTACTGTAACGCACTGCATAACTCAGTTCATAAAAAAATATTCAAAGTCGTGTTAAGTGTTAAGTCTGCCAACCCGATCTTTGCCAGCGTGGCACAATATGGCCTTAATCTTCTAATCCTGAGAAGATCCCGTATTATAACATTGGAACAATAATTACGAGTACGTCAGGAAAAAAGGACAACTTCTCATGGGAGGCATACGTCGAGCAGTGGGCTACCCAGCCTTTGACGTAATGATGATTGGGTATATTAACTAGTTCCTTTACTAAGTAGTTTTTTTGGTGTATTAAATGTTTATTCTTTTAAAAATGTAGTATGTTATATACATAAATATCGTGTAAAAACTAAGATATCGAATGATTGCGTGAAATAGTAAATTAATTATTATTAAAACAGTGACATTTAATGTAGATTCACAAAAGCTGTGAAATTTTAAAAAATCCTGTTTTGGGCGGCTCTTGCGCTCGTTATGCCAATAATGATAGGTTGTGAATGTATGGCCGTGCGCCGGGCACATATACAGACTCGGAACCTACTACTACAAAATCTAATTTAGAAAAACCCAATAGTGCCCGACCCGGGAATTTAACTCAGAACCTCTCGACCGGCAATCGCGTATATACCAGTAAGCAACACAACGAGCGAGACAGTCACACGACTGAGGGGCAGTCACATTGCTATTTAAAAACAATAAGTCATTCTACTGTAAACATAAGAATAACAGTGTTAAGTTTACTTTAAATTATTTTGAGTATTAAAACTGATAAATTCATGTCTCACCGATCAGAGGAAATACAGCGAAATTTCAATCGTTTTCTGAATCAAACACGGGTATTGTCAATAAATTTAACATACGCCTGTGAAATATTTACTCCATCCAGTTTTGTTTTCAGACTACGTGTATCTGAATTATTCGAAGCGAATTTAAATTGGTGATCCGTTTGGGATTAATAATAAATTTGGATCGTCAAGCCTGTGTTGATATTAATCTGATACTGTGATACGACTATGTATAGTAATCGTATGATTGTCATTACGTCGTTATTTTATGCGTCTACCTCCTAAAATTTGAAAAATGCTTAGGTTTATGTTTTTATATGATCACACTTTACCATAAATGTGTTGGTATTGTATTGTAACGAAGTTATGTTCAATGAAATTAAGTAATGTTATGTCTGAGACCTAAGAAGACATTCAATGTCAAATACGATATTTATAACACTCAAGTTACTTAAACGTATTTCGTTAAAATGTGACTGTAGTTCACTTTGTAAAGGCTGTTAGCAATTACATTGTAGCACTGGTCTTTTAATAATGTATCAACTATCGCGACTTATGCCTCAAATATCAAACTTACTCTTGTTTTGTTGTCTACATACAGCTTTAATTATTTGACTGTTAGCTACATACCTATAACAGCTGACTGATGATTAATTAACTATCTGATAACGTATGACAAATTTTCCAAAACAGGAATTTAATTTTGCAGCTCACGAAAAGTTGATTGGTACGATTTTATTTTTATATTTTGTTAAGGTGTGCCGCCACCAAAAGTGCAGTGGCTCCGAGGAGACACTGTACTAACAAGCCTGAATGCTGCGGGTTCCGAGTCAACTGTTGAAGTCAGATCGTTATGGTTGACAATCAAAAATGCTTCAAGAATCCATCAATCGGCAGTATACACCTGCACAGCCGACAACACATTTAAAGTTCCACCACAGAAAGCGAAAATTCGGGTGGAATTGTATTGTAAGTATTATATTTAGTAAACATATATTTTAAGCTACATTTCTTGTATGTAAAATGTATGTATGTGGATCTTATTAAATCCAGATCATGAAAACCAAACTGAACGGAATTTACGTAAATGTAAGAATAGATGGAAGAAAATACATATTTATATTTAAGTATTAATGATATATGTATGTACATACGAAAAATTTCATTTAGCGTATTTAATAAAACGATATGAAATAATACTTCGTACCAACACAATACTAGCAACACGAGCTTTTGTATATTTCCCGTTGCTTGAAAACAAATGTCACATAATATGAAGAGTGTTATGTATATTGTGCTGTTGTTCCAAAACATGATGCATCGTATCTGCATTCACCGCACAGCTACTGAGATGTCTCATCGCGAAACACGAGAGGTAAACGATTATTTCCAGAACTTTAAGTACGTAACTACGAATTTATTAACTGAGTGGTTGGTTGGTTTAATGGCCAATGGATCTATAAATGTTGAGTGATTTTCACCCGTAACAAATGTATGAGTCATTCTTTGTCTAGATTTAAAAAGAACTGTCTGTGCATCTATATAAGTAATCTCATTCGCTCATTGTCAAAATTTATTCGCTCGTTTAACCGCTTCATTTTTTATCTTCTTGAAGTATTTTTCGACTCAGATGTTCCCAATAAGAACACATTCGATTTTAATCATCTGTCACAATTTTGGCCAGTACTTGTACATCAGATAGTGTGAAGCCAATGAAAACTTCACTGTCTGCGTAGACAACAGTTTACCACTAAGTCATCCATACGTTCTCCCACTCGTACCATATATATTTTCTATATTTTTTAATGAGATTGATTCAGCCATATTTATGATAAACAACCTGGCTAAAAATACGCACCTGTATAACATCAATATTGTCAGAAAATCAGGCCGACGTTCATTTGGGGGCACGGTAGCGCTCCCGGCAAGTGAGATCCATGTAATACCAAGTCGTTTAATTTATTCAGTCCCTACTTAAGGGTCCTTCTGTCTTAAGTTATTGCGTAATTAGCTAACCTGACAATATCTTATAGTGGCTATATTAATATTGGCAATTGCATTAAACAATCTGATTTAATATGCAGTATCTCCTGATGGCTATCATTCACCGCTTGGCATTCAGAATATTGATTTTCGGGTCGGGCACAATTGGATTTTTCTAATTTAGATTTTCTAGGAATGGCTCGAAATCTAGAAAAGTGCCCGGTGGGACAATTCCAGACTCCGAGAATCCATAGCGGGTCGTAAACATTACCGGAGAAACGTGGGAGTGTTCTATATTCGTCTGGCTACCTCTTCGGGAACTACAGGCGCGATGTTACGTTAAAAATTTAATTACTTTTAGTACTTACGAGGTTATATGGCCCCACATGTCGTCGTCCTTCCCAGGATCGCTTGCTGAACGCATAGAGCTCCCACATATTTTAACCGCTGGAACCCCTGGAACAACCCTGGAAGTCCGCTTTTTATCTCCTCTTATGAGAGGCACGGGATACCATAGTTAGGATTCTGGTCCCGAGCTACAGAGACGATGTCAGAAATACATAATGATGTTAACAGAATATAAAATTCAATGGGTCATCATGAACAATTTAAATTTTTAATCAAAATCACGAATTCACGTAGTGCGTGAGCAAACTGTTGTTGGAATGAGATGAGACTAATCGATTTTGGGATCACTCCGTTGTGTCGCTGTAAGAATAATTAATGGTAACGTAAACAAACGAGGGCTCGATAACAGTACGGATTAATGGTACAATGAATCGAGTAGCATTGGTATTGGACTATTCGTGTGGCGATCACTAAACGTTTGAAGTAAAACGATCGATCACTCACCTTGTTCAGTTTAGGCTAATCAATGAAAAATTCATGACTAAACGTGAGATTCGTTGAAACAACATCAATTTATACTCTATATTTACACCGATACGACATATTCAAACAAAATGTAAATCATATTAAGAAAGGTATACAGTTGTAATTTGGAAAATCTTTTTTGTTGCAATTTGAAAAAAAACTGTTGTAATTTGGAAAAAGAGGGTAAGATGAATATGATGATATTGTTATTCGGGGAGTAGTTTGTGATCAGTGAAACGTTATTGCTCCTCCGTACTATTATTGCATTGAAAACATTTTGAATTAATGTAGTTTTTTTTTCATTACCTCAAGTAAGAACTTTTAGTAAGTTCTTAGGATTTATTGTTAAAATTTTTAGTAGTAGTAGTGCGGAGTTTAGATTTGTGCCCCGACATGTGGGTCATACCTTAGGCTTATACCCTATTCTATGGTGTGACGAAGATGTAACTAGTGAAACATGGATGTGTACCTACTACACTCTTCTGCCTACCTGTTCGGGGATTACAGGCGTAATGTTATGGTTTATTATGTTTTTTCATCATATGTGAGTGAGAACAAAATTTCTAAATTTCTAAAACTTATTAAATATGCAAGCCAGTATTAATGTTTTTGTGAACATATTGGGAATGTTATTTGTTAATGGAAAAAATGTATTATTTTATTTTTATACTCGTATGTTAGAAAATCAATAAAGAATTGTTACACCATACGTCACCCGCGCCGAAACCTAAGTAACGGCCAGGCAATATTTCCTCTCTTATTTCTCACTTTTAAGAGTTAAATTAAAGGTTTCTGTAAGCATGTGTATTACTTTAAGCTTTTGGTTATCCATGCAACAAATTCACCAAATTCGAGTTAATAATTTTGATATAAAAACGTATCAGTTTTTAACATGAGTGTCCCTAAGAAATCTGCAAGATACAATTTAGTTCAAGGGATTATTTAGTGTTATTTTTCACACTGATAATATTATTGAATCATACAATGCTTTGTATTTAGAAATATATTCATGATAATTTTGTTCATCTGTTCAACAGTAAGGCCCTTGACGGTGGAGATCCAGTCTAGAGAGTTGCCCTTGTCAGTGGGGCGGAAAGCGGAGCTATGGTGTAAGTCTACCGGAGCGAGGCCTCCAGCGAACATTACCTGGTGGCTTAATGGCAAATTACTTGATTCCTTTACGAAACACATGGTGAGTAATAGGAATAACAGAAGTAACAGGATTACATTTTTTTTGCATTCGCGAATTGGCATACAGATAATCTAATGCGGTCCAAAGACTAACTTGAGACGATTAATGCATCATACATCTACTGCATTTTAACACAGAACACTGTTGGATAAATACAAATGTAACCGCTGTTTTACCATATGAATTCTGACGGAAGAAAAGGATAAAATCTGTAACAATTGCTACCCTAGTAAATTAGTTTATTTAATGATAGAATTAAATTTATTAACAAGATATTTCGAAAAATATATGGACAATATAGCGTCTTAGTACGTTTAATACTTATTAAACTTATTAAATATACGTTTAGTACTTATTAGTAATTAGCAGTTTTTCCAGTTTTCGCTTTACATGCATATGTTTTAAATATTTCTATAATTTTTCCTGTATTCAAGTCGTAATCTTTATTAAGTGTGTAAGTGCAATTGACTATAATGTAAGTGACGGTGAGGCGTAAAAAGGGTTTTTCTATTTCTATGTTTATACTTTTTATTAACTTAAGGAAATAATTCAAATTTAAGGCTTTTATTTAGGTAATCATAATTTAGAATTTACACAACACCTTGACTGCCTCGTTGCCCGTGATGGTTGCAAGCGCGAATGCTGATCGGGAGGTCCTAGGGTCATATTTCGGGTCGGGTATTACTGGATTTTTCTAAGTTAAACTTTCTAGTAGTGGCTCGGAGTCTGGAAGGTGCCTGGTTTATGGCAATAGGCTCTCCACTTGTTCCATAGTGGGAAGTAAACGTAACTGGTGAAATGTGGGAGTGTACTACATTCCTGTGCCTACCTCTACGGGGATTACAGACGTGATGTTACTTACACAACACCTTAATTTAACCTTTATGTCTGCTCTTTCTTATGTTTTATGTTTTAGTTTTAATGTAACATCGAAATTTCCCAACAGGAAGTAAAGGATCAAAATGAAACGGAATCAATGCTGCAATGGGCTCCGTTGAAGGAGCACAATGGACAAGTCCTTACTTGCAGAGCGGAGCATGCCAACTTTAATAAATCGACAATTGAAAACAAATTGCTACTTAACGTTTACTGTAAGCAATTGACCGTATTCAGATTATTGGTTTTATTTTGTTTATTGTCGTTGATCTTAGGGAAAATTATGTTGAGTTGGCCGCTGTTAAGTTTAGGTTATCTAATAAACTGCATTGTTTTATTGGAAGTTCTTTGTTATTAGATATCGTATTATATGCACTGAACTTGAAATTTAGCGCCATTTCTGCAGATACCTCTTCAGGCAGATTTTGGTGGTTCCCGTTGATAAATGCGTCAATTTTCTTTATTCCTTCAAGACGGGAGTTTTTATACAAAATAACATTTAATTTGCAACCAATATACAATTTCTATCGGGATGATAATATTTCAAGCGTATGTGAGCTCTTTATATGTATGTAGTTCGGACAGCGATGTCAATATACGAAATTTTTGTATTGTTTCCCGACTATGCTAATAATGTGTAAATTAAAAAATAATGTATGATAATACTAGGTGTCTATGTTGTAGATTTGCATATTGAATAAAGGAAAAAAAAAACAGATATTTACTGATATTATGTAAATTTACATAATGAATATCTTGTTAATGCAACATAATTATGATAACATAATCTAAAACATCTATAATATAATCCAGTGATAATTAGAATTATTACAGAATAATATGTATGTTTAATGCCTTAAACTATTTATTAGTCTCTTAACGGTTACTACTAGGTCGAGGCGAGTGGACTGTATTTGCTTCGAGCTAGATTTCACAAGCAATATCGGGTCTTCCGTTTCCTAATTTTGAGAGTTATCTGCTTGGGACGCGTGTTTCTCTATAAATTTGATCATCGCATATTCTGTCGTGTAAGCAAAATATCCCGTGAACCGAATATAGGTCGCAGTGTCAACACATATTGGTCGGATACTGTCGGTCCAGAGCCGAAGGTACATATTGGGTGAGAAGATATTTCGAAGCTGAATTTCTTTTCAACTTAGGGTTACTGTGTATCAAGCCATAAACGATAACGATGTGCTAAAGCACATTATTTCATGACAACAATATTTTACTCATACATTACAATGCATGAGTAGAAATCCTTTATGTTATTGTCGACAAATATTTGAATATGAAAAAAAGAATGTCAACTGTACAAAACTTATTTTGTGGGTTTCATAAAAGCTAGTAATTTAGTGGTTTGTAGTATTTAAAATTAAAATTAGTTTTTTTTTTATATAAACGACCTGAATAATTCTTGGAATATGTAATGATTTTATTCCTTGATATTACAATAAAAGGGTAATTATCTATTCTGTAAAATATAAGTGTTACCTAAAAAAATTGTAGCGTAACTTTTTTTCCTTCAATTTTGCTCAAGCCAAAATAATATTGATGTGACACATCCATAGACGCGACTTAGTAGTAAAACCACCTCGATGACGTCATTTCACAGCGAGTACTTAAATATCTTCAAAGCTTACACAGAACAGTTAATACTGTTCAAAAACAGGGATTCGACATATTGACAACGACGCAAATGATATCTACCAACGTAAAAGCAGGTAGAACCGCCGACCTCTCCGTGCATCACTATAAATTATTCATGTGTTTTACCGGTCGTGCCGAGGTGCAATGCTAAAATGAACCGAAATATAGACAACTAGGAACGCATATTTAATACTCTGGGAACTTTTATACGAAAGCAATGTATTATATTTATGTTATTTTCCTTTATATTCATTAAAAATATTGCATCACTGCCAGTTCAGTTTTACCAGACATAAAAGAATCTGCAGTATATTTATAAAATACTAGCTAGCGGGCCGCCCTGGCTCCACACGGGTATTTAAAAAACATTTCAAAAATTATAAATTTTAACACACTCACACACTTCTTTTCACGTCGTGGGTTGCTAAAAGAATATTATAGAGCAAGTTTTTTTATTCTTTTTTTCGTCGATGTACGTCAGGGATAATACAGGATTATAATGGTGAAAGAATTTTTTAAATCGGTCCATTAGTTTCAGAGCCAATTCAATGCAAACAAACAATCGAAATCTTTCTCCTTTATCATCATCATCATCATGATATATTAATTTATTAATATTATTATTTCCCCTTTATACATAGTTCATATTAGTATAGACTAAGCTGACACGGCAAATGTGCTCCGTCATAGAATTTATTTCTAGTGACTATTTTGTTTACTAACACTGTTACATGAAAATTTTATGTATTAGCTTAAAGTACGGGAATAGTGTTGATAATTATCCCCTCGACTGAAATGCCAGTAGATACACTATCTAATGATCCTTAAAAAGTTATTTTGTTACTGTTTGGGACTCGCACGTGACTATATGCTGTAATTGAATTATTTATTATTTTAATGTAACAATTTCCACGAATTTTTTATTGATTTTTAATTATCCCACAGATATGCCCGAGTCTACTATGCGTCTCGGCGCCAGTATGAATCCAAACGATATTGAGGAAGGCGACGACGTGTATTTCAGTTGCGACGTTGACTCGAATCCGCCGGCCTATAAAGTCGTATGGGATCACAACGTAAGTATCTATACGGTTTATCATAAAAAGCTTAACTATCGATTGTGTGATTGTTTTATACATTGAAATGTAATACAATGAAAGTTTTGTTCATTACAACAACAGCAAAATCAGTTTGGTAATACTTTTTTAGCTAAACGGAGCGTTTTAAGATTTTTTGGTAAAGAGTCCACACAAAAGCAGTTTTACCGACACCAATATTATTTATCAAAATAAAGATATGTTATATAACTTACATGATATTTTGTGTGAGTTAAACATCTATTGTAATTTTGTTAAAAATATAGTACTTAGTCAATGAATTGACTGCGTCGTTGGTCTAGTGGTTTCAAGCGAGACTGCTTAGCGACAGGTTTTGGATTCGATCGACGGACGGACAAAATGTATTCCACGATAGAACGTAAACGTAACTGATGAAACATGGAATAGTACTACACTCCTCTGCCTACGTTTTCGCAGATTACAGTCATGATGTTACGTTAACTTATAAAGAAAGCAACGTACGTGTTTACCTACCTTCATTTTTTTGGTAGGGCGTCGTTCTTCAAAATAATCCATCCCATGGCGTTATTCTGACGGGCAACACAAACTTGGCGCTGCGAAACGTTACGCGGCACCAAGCCGGCCAGTACTCCTGCACGGCGTCTAACGTTGAGGGCGACGGTAAATCGCCACCACTCCACTTGCACATTTTATGTGAGTGTGTTCATTTGTTAATCGGATCAGTCTGATACTTATCTGTTCCTACATACAGTATGCGCTAGCGTTGTTATAAGGTGTGTTAAGTTCATGCGTGTATAGTACAAAACGGCAGTGTAACTGAATTCGGCACACAAACGACAGCTTGTTTGTTGAAGTGAAACTTCTTTAGGCACGGCAGGGTAACATTTCCGTTATGCGTTAAATGTATAATATGTATTGTATATTATGTACAGTAGGTATGTATGTATAAGTGTCTGTCTAGGCCAATTATATATATCAATTTACATACCTGATATTTTAAATTTACATTTCCAAAACCAAAAAAACTTAGGTTTGATCGTTTTTCAAAAGCCAAGCGAGGGGATTATGAGTAAGATCCCCTCAGGAAAGGACTATATCCAGCAGTGGACTTAAACGCGCTGATTAAGATGATGATGATGAAAATGATGACGATAATGATGGTGATGATAATGATGATGATAATGTTAACGAAGTTAATGATCATGATATTAGCTAGGAGCGACTATAATTAAAACTACTGAAAATTTAAACTGAAAACATTTAAAGTAACTTTAAATAAAACTATGCAATACACATTTAACCTTTTTCGAGCGCATTTGTTCGTTAATAGGAATTTTCATAAGCGATCCTATAATTCGGAGGGCAGGACAAACAATCTAAACACGGTCTGCTGGCGACACATAATACAAAACTTTTAATGGGAATTCATTCAGAATAATATTTACATATGTATATTTTACTAGCTGTAGGAAGAGAACTCATTATATATAATAAGAAAGAGAGTTCATTATATAATAATATAATTAATATCATGTCATTTTGTTCACACAGATAGACCGTTATGTAGAAATAGACAAATGAGGTTAATCGGCGCAGCCCTGCAAGAACCAACTAACATTGAGTGCGAGGTGGATGCTTATCCCCCTCCAAACACTTTTGACTGGATTCTCAACAACTCTGCCGGCTCTATCAAAGTAAATCCTGTAAGTATTATTCATTCTTACTTCGGTATTTATTACATACAACTTTAATTTTTGCTAATAAATTGAATTGAATCTTTAACTTTTATGATACTAAATGTACCTACGTAAATAATTGACCATGAGAAATATAATTTTGTGATCTTTTCATTTTTGTCAACAGGAACGTTTTACCGTTGACCCTAACACAGGCAAATCAGTGCTCACTTACACTCCGGTGGCCGACGTCGACTACGGCACCCTGTCGTGTCGTGCGACAAACTTAGCCGGGCAGCAAGTCGCGCCGTGCGTTTACACGCTGCTGCCTGCGACGCGACCGGACCCGCCTTCCAACTGCACCGTTTATAACTTGACGGATGACGCGATGGACTTGATCTGTTTGGCCGGTAAAACATAGCCTTTTTTGTATCTGATATATGTCAATGAAATTGATTTTATCCACTGTCGTATAAGCACGGAACAATTGTTCGACTACAAATTGTACTGCAGTAGAAGATTAATTTATTACCACATCTGAGTTACTTTTATGATAAGACAATATGTTAAGTAAATGAAAGTAATAAGAAAAATAAGTTTTCAAAGTCGTTTACGTAAATAGATGCCTGCTTCGGATTAATCGTGAAATTGAGTGGTATATGATGAATTATATTCTGATCATATTATAGCCACAGCATGTCATTACATTTTACATGAATCTGAATATTGTGAACTAAAGTGACTAAATTATTTAAACAAAAACTTGATTTCGCAACGCCCTGTATAAAAAACCAGTCTCCCCTGTATTTTGTTGCACAAACGGTGGACTTGTAAATGCAATCACGTAATAAGAATTTCATTAGAAGCAGTTTCTTTCATTATTTTTCTTTCTTCTGTTCCTGTCTTTAAATGTTTGTGTTGTAAAACTACATGTACTTCTTCTTTCCCTTGTTCAATTTTTTTTTATCTCAGCATAATCTACTTTACTTAATTCTTTTTTATTATTTCCTACTTATACTAACTCTGCAGTTAAAATGTTAGATACATACGGTGGAAAATTATTTAAATTTCTTGGGTATTTTTATATTACTCTCGCAGTCCTAACTTAAATATAAACATTGCCAATTAATTTGAATTTTTTGTCCGTATTTATAAAAATTCTGGATCTATATTTAATAATTCCTAGTTCAAAACTATACATTGCGCTTAAATTGGGTTGTGTAATATTACTAAACAGAGCGTAATTACCCAGATTATATGATTTTATAAACTAATAGACACTTTCGCATCGAGTTGATTTGATAAGTCATTAAATTATTTGTATCTAAGCCTAGTTGCGTTAAAAGTTATAGATGTGCACGTTGTATTCTTATGCTTTTATCATGAAGCCTGGATTCTATGAGCGCTCGTTGTGTAGTTTTTAACCGACTTCAAAAAGGAGGAGGTATTCAATTCGTCTGTATTTTTTTTGTAAGTATCTACTTTTATTCTTCGAACGGCATGTACTACATGGCATTCATATCCAGCCGAGAGTTTTGCGACAGTGTAAATGGTACGAAATACATTCCGTCGCCTATTGCCGTACCTGTGTGACCAATTGTAACAAAATAAGAGCGGAGCTTTCTTCAGATGCACTCATATATATATTGAATAAAAGGAAATAACATTAAATAGTTCTTAAAATTGAAAATACATAGATAAATGTAGAAAATGTTTCAAATTAACGAGAACTGTACCGCGTCGCCTATAAATACATATTAATTTTGTCAGACGCTTTAGAAACAAAAATTTAGTTTATGCATGTTTATGTAATAAATGAAGGTAGTTTTTAAGACTCTTAATGGACGAGAAATATCTTTTGGTTTCATAGCGTGAATTTATGGTGGTAATGAGGGTTTGGTCAATGGTGTAAGTTTTAACCTTACATTTTAGTTTATTCTTTTAACATATTTTTATAGGTTACGAAGGCGGACTTCAAAATGTATACTTAACAGAAGTATGGGCGAACGACGGCTTGGTTGTTAATTCTAGTAATGGAGTAGCTGTTTGGAATTTAAGACGTTTGGGGCCCCAGCGAAAACTTAGGATTGTGGTGTATGCAGCGAATGCTAGAGGACGCTCTGAGCACGTAACATTTACCGTGGAAACAGCACCTAAGTTGTCCCCTAGGACAGGTAAATCAGAATTCATTTTACCTATTAGTTCTCGGACCCAATATGAAAAATGTAACGACTTTGCTTTATTTGATTCTGCTTTGAAAACTTTCAGTAGACGGAACATAATCTCGTGGTGTTGGTGGCACTATTTTCCACCTCTCTATCGTTGATGTATATTTTTATGGCATTAATGACATGTAATTTCAGTCGTAATTTTATGCACGCAGATGCTCAAGAAGCGTGGGAATTGAACTGGGCGATAGGAGGAGTGCTGGGCGCCGCGCTTACATTAGCGATTATACTATGCTTAGCTTTTATTGCAACAAGACTGCGTCGTCACACGCGTGATTACGAAGGTTAGTGGAAATATTCTTTAAAAAATTAAATCACGTAATTCATTACAGGTGTACGTATATTGTAACAAAAGCTGTGATAAGCAGTTGAGAGGTACTTGAGTCCATTATGAAAGAGCAACATCGATTTCTTGTTCCATTGTTGTTTTAATTTGTGTTTTTTATGTTTATCGAAGTACAATCATTACGATAAGCGGATTTTGTAGCTCTTAATATTTATATAATAACTGTGTAGCCCTTAATATTTTCATTGAAGATTCCTTGTTCTTTGTGTGCTGAGAGGGGTAAAGGCAGTCAATTAGAATTTCTTACCGATTTTTGAGAACACACGGAATTGCTTCATGTCTCATTTTGAAATTAAAACCAGTTATGATTTTAATACATTTATGTATTATGTATGTAGTCATGTACTGAATTTGCTGTAAAAAATTGGATTTAAAAGAATTTGAGATTAAATCGTTTTTATCACCAATTGTAGCAAATGATACGTAATGTAATACTCATGCTGATGAATTTTCAACTAGTTTAAATTTCCAGTAACGCTACACTCAAACAAGAACCAGAAGACACCTGTACAAAAGCGCGTCTCATTAGATGACTGTAATCCTGATTTGATTCCTCTCAGCAAAGGTAAATTTACTTCATAAGTTATTCACCCCTGATAAACATTTTTAGAAGCTAATCTTTTTTTTAATTTGATTTGTAACTTTACTTTAATTGTAAAGAGCGATGGCAGGTAACCTATTTAAGAATTTATTTTAATAGCGTAATATTAAATAGGATCGAGGAAACTGCTAAAAAAGTGAATGGTACTTTTATTATTACACGAAATATACTCGAAAAGGCACCGCTGGCCGTCCATGAGAGTGATTTGCTGTCATGATCAATATACGATTACAATTAAAATAAGATTTGTTAAGTAAACATAAGAACTTTAAAAAGCATATGCATGTAATCATATCCTATTAAACTTATAAATACGGAAGTTTGTAAGTATGTATGGATGTTTGTTACTCTTTCACGTAAATATTTCTGAACGGATTACGATGAAATTTGATATGTAGGTAGCTGAAGACTCAGAATAACACATAGGCTACTTTTTAGCCCGAAGTTCCCGAGAGATCGGGATTTACACGGGATTCACGCAAATACTACTGAACTCTATTGACAACTCCGTAAGGTCAACTTTTACATTTAATTTTAAAGGTATCTCGAAAATTAACAAATCCTTGTCATAAATCAGTATGGCGTGACATCATATACCTAATAAAATATTTTTAACAAATTGCATTAAGGCTAGTTAAGTAGCCACAACCTAATAATAAAAATGATAATATCGAATGTCTTACTTAAGAACCCTCAAAAATACTTATATATGTATGTCTAGAACGCCTTAGGGAAGCCTAATGCCTAATGCCTAACGCCTATGCCCAGCAGTGGATTTAGACCGGCTGATGATAATGATAGCAATGAAATGTGGACTGCACCCTCCTTATACCCGTTATTATATAAAGATTCTCTTCACTTTTTGTTTGTGTTTATAACTATAAATTATATAAAAAGATATAAATCGTTTGAGCTGTTTTCACGTCTCGACGTAGCAGATAGATGTTATGTATCTGCTACGTCAAGACGTGTAACATTTGATATATTGACCAATGTCAATATTAGAAATATTTACACATATTTTTAAACCAAGCCCGTTGCACTAATCAAGAATGGTACACTGTGCGTTGGGAAGTAAAATTACACCCGTCATGTACCTAATGGGTATGTAAGTGTATATTCACATGGTTAAGTCAACATCTCCCAATTTATGAATGCAACAGTAAAAAAATAACTTTTCATAGACAAATGTACTTACAAATTATTTTCTGACATTGAAACCCTTGAAGCTTACCCACGTCTTATTTTTAATGCCACTAACGCTATTAAGCGTTTTTAAGTTTAAATAGGGGGGATATCACAAATATTCCATTGTCCGTCAGAAGCGACCGTGGCCCCGCCGGACCCACCGCAGTACTCCGCAGTGGTGTCGAAGCCTGAAAGTAAGAACTCGACAAATACGCACAGCCTTGCCAGGACACAGCCGCCACAGTCGCCCACATCACCGCTATCGTCACACCCACCGCATTTTGAATTGCAGGTTAGCATGGCCCTGTACGTGACATTCACTAAAGCTAGCGACATTCTATTATTATTGTAATTATTCCACATATATTCAATAACAGAAGAGATCATCCAAGAGCATTATTAACTTCTTTGTATCATTTACAGACATACAAGTTATTAACAAAATAATTTAATAATACCTACAATATAATGTGCAGGTATAGTATTAAGTAGTCGTTGATCTAGTGGTTGCAAGTGCGAGTGGTAAGCACGAGGTCCTGGGTTCGTACCTCGGATCGCTTATTATAAGGTTTTTCTAACTTGACATTCCGAATAGTTGAATAGGTTCGTTGGCAAATCACGGCAAGGCGCGGCCTGCCTAGGCACAGCTACAGACACTGCGTGCACCGCCTATGCTGGATATGGCTATGCCGTGCTCTGCGATCCCCAACCGTATGCCCCGTGTGGGGATTTTGGAAGTAACCCCTCGAGAAAGCCTATATCCAGAAGTGGTCTGCAATAAGCTGATGATGATGAATCGTGGGAGTAGTATACTCACGTGCCTACTCTCTTGGAGAACAAGCGTGATATTACCTTATGGCAAGATTCTAATGTAATGTTACAAGATCCCAAGTTGCTCACGTCATTTTAAGAAAGCAATTTTAAAAGGGCTAGTTTGCATGTTATGGACAATTACGATCCTTGAAGGCGAAAAATCAAGTACCGTACCTATTGTTTTATTGTATGCTCGGGATTCTGACATTTTAAACTTTGCAAGCCATTCCATTTCTGCGCAGCATATTTTTTGTTGACTACATATTATAAGAGAATAAACCTATGGCTTTAAGATTTTGAAAATTCTTACATAACATACGTAAATCACGCCTGTAATCTCCGTAGAGGTAGGCAGTGGAATGCAGTACACTCCCACGTTTCATCAGTTATATTTTCGTCCCACTACCTTACCTTACCAATTATATTATTATGTATTATTTTTGTTATATTTTTACCAAATTTTACCAATTATTTTTATTATATTTTTACTACAACGTTACCAATTACTTTTATAAAACCCAGCATTTCCCAGTTTTTTTGTTGTACATATTACATTTTGTTGTACATGTCCAATAAAATGTAACTTGTTATCCACCGAATGTCATATTATTTTCTTTCTTTAAATCTACTCGGGCTTACTGCCAATACGCCTTGTTCGTTATATGTCTTGATTTCACACCAGATGCATTTCACTGCACCAGGTTATGTCAGTGCGAACATCAAACACACGTAATGACGTTCTAACTTTATTTCAGCCCAACCGTAGCTATGCGAATGGAACCAGGAGGCATCGAGAGATCGTTACTACGAAGACCCCTCTACTGGCAGCTCATCAAGAGAGTCGCGTGTGAAATTGTACATCGGAACCGTCTACTAAATTAAAAAATATCGTATTCGATACTCTATATTACATACATTGTACTAGTGGGACATCGTACGGACAAATTGACACTCAGTCTGTACACGTGAAGTGTTTTTTTTTTTAAATATTAAACAATATTTCGAATTTAAAATAAGTCGAATTGAACATATTATTGTTAAGGGTCGATTTCTACGGTGTGAAGTATTATGAATGCTGATTAAATTAACGATACCAAAGTAGTAAAATTATTTTTCTTATAAAATGTTATAGCATTTAAAGTCTCATTGTCTTATCATCGTATGGTTGGAGTTCTATGCTTTTTTTACTGTATGTAGACTATACATTTCGCGACAGGTTTTTTTCTGAAATACTGAGACTAATATTTATTTTTAGTGTTTCAAATATGATTACGAATTACATGGTTATATTTAATTAAATCGTTAATATCTTATAAGGATGAGCATTTCAATTTAATAGGTATACAGTTAAATGTTAAAAAAACATCGAACCAAATTTCAAATAAACTATAGCTCATTCCGACAGACATTGGAAAATGTATCTTATGTTTTCATTAGGTACAATATTCAACTAACGTTTACTTTTTGGAACATCTGATATTCAAGCTGTTTTTATTGCCTTAATATGTTTTCAGCTGATTCGTTATAAATATGCTGGCATGATTTAAATGATTTTAATTCTGTCAATATTTGTGTTCTGTCTTGCTAGCGATGTATAGAATTGGTGATACGAATTTATGTATAACTTATTATGTTTTCTTAATATATTTCTATAAAGCTTGCGTAAAAAAAATTGCTATGTAAATGAATGTTATTCGTACATAACGTTCAGCCACATTGAATGTTCAGTTATAAAATCAGTGGTCTTTATGGCGAAATGTTAACACTCGAACGTGTAATTAATTAAGCGTTGAACAGACTGCAGTCCTGGAACACTGATTATATTATAGTTATGAATTCTGCTCGTAATAGCCGCAAGTGCTTTACTTATTCCCCGATTACTTTTTCTTACTACATATGTATAATACTACCTTATATTTAATTATTAATAATTATAAAAATGTACATACTTCAACAATAAAAATCTACCTATGTAAATTACTGTTACGTATGTCTATTAATATTCGTAATCCATATGTCCATTTGATAGAATAATCACATATACTTCTGAATAAAACTTCACTTTCAAATTGAAAACGTATTTTATGTACATAATATTTCAATTAATAAAAAGTAAGTTAGTTTAGATAGAATTGAAATAAACGATATCAATAATAATTAATAAAAGATAATTGAATTAATAGTTATGTTTATTGTAAAGAAATAAAAAAATCGTGGATTTTATAATAATAGTAATAATGATAAGTAATATAATTGAAAAAAAAACTTTAAAGGACTTTATTTTAAAATGATGTTATCATTTTAACTTTTATATTTTTTCATTGTTAGCGTCCACTTCAATTATGGGTTAATATGTTTATTGAAATGTTGACGTGATAAATCAAATATATTATTGAAATGGAGACACGCAAAAATATATATTGTTTTTACGTAAAATATAATTCAAAACTCGTTGATATATAGGCGTATAATAAATAGTCACGTATGACTGTCAGTAGTGCATTTCAATTTTATGTAAGTGGTTTTCTTGTTCGATGCTATTCATTGAATGAATAACAGATAACTATTACTTTTGTTGTATTTTCTGAATTAAATTTTTAGTTATTCATAATATTTATATTTTGACGAATTTTAGTTACCTACATGTACTAATAAAGGTGTAGCTACATCTACAGTACATTAAAAAAAACACGAAAGTTATCAAGTGGAATACTTTACAAGTCGAACAAATATTAATCTCGCATCTGATGTTGAAAAATTTATAAAAGTGACATCAAAAATACGTTTTAGATTTTTTTATAAGAAAATTAAATTTCATAATATATAGATACCATATTAAATACCATAAATAAAATACCATATTAAAATCAAATAAAAGAGCCTTTATTCTTAAATAGTACGAAGCGAATAATTGAACTGCTACTGAATTTAAAATAAATATTTTCTACACATTTACTTATTTGACTGCCTCGTTGGTCGTGTGGTTGCAAGCACGACTGCTGATCATGATGATTCGATTCCTTTATCAGTTACCATCAGATTTGTGTAACTTAGAATTTGTAATAGTAGCTGGAAGGCTGGATGTGTGCCTGATTAATGGATCGTCGGAGCGTACTACGCTCCCCTGCCTACCGCTTAAGGCAACATATGTGTGAAGATAAAAAAACCCATTTATTTATCATATTCATGTCATATCTTTTCAATACTCAAAAACTAGTCAAGGTGTTTTAAGTTAAATGAGTACATAAGGCTGTGTTCAGAAGAAAATATTTAAGCTGTTTGGCCCACAATTGTATTTTATTTAATCATTTGAAACGAAATGTAGTAGGTACTGTAAAGATATGTATGTATAACAATTGAGGTTAAAGTTTTATTAAGACACAAATTTAATTATAATATGATATTTTGAAGAAGAAATAAAGGACATGATGCACTATATATAACGTTATATTTCTTGTATTTGAATAATATACAGTATGCACGAAGTAAACCGAATTGTAAATAAATAAATAAAAGAATTTGAAACTTTTGTAACGAAAATGAAAGCATTTTTTTAAAGAACTGTAGTAGAAAATATAAATGAGGCGATATATGATTACATAAAACTTTAATAAAGACCCACATACATTTTAAAAATTGCTAAGTTTAAAGGACACACACTCATATATATATATACATTTATATACATATATATACGCATATATACATATATGCATATAAACAGATATACATATTGACTCTTGCATAATAAGCAAGTTGCAAATTTCGTCTCTGAGTGCAGCCCGCATGTTCCAATCTGTTTGGCTACAAACACACCATGTAGTATTCATAGCTGTAGCTCAGCAATATACTTGCTCTTAATCTTTTTGTCGTGCATTACTTTCTTACGTTAGTAGTTTAGAATATTAATAAGAAGATATAAAAGATACGTAGGATCATTATCATCATAATCAGCCTATTCCCGTCCACTGCTGGACACAGGCCTCTCCAATAGCACGCCACTGAGCTCGATCTTCAGCTCTGCATCCAACTGCTGCCAGCCACTTTGCGTATATCGTCACTCCACCTAACTGAAGGACGTCCTATGCTACGTTTGCCAAGGCATGGTCTCCACTCCAGCACCAGTGTACTTCAGCGGTTATCCATTCTGCGACAGATGTGACCAGCCAGATGACCATGTGACAAATGTATAAAGGATACTTCAATAATATTTTTAGATTTTTAACTAGTGCATTAACTGTGGGTAAGCTAATCTTTTTAAGATTTAGAATAGACTAGTGACACAAAATTTAATTCCATCAACGGTACAGTTTCTTAATTAAGACAAAAAAGAGTCTTAAATGAGTATTACGATGAAGCGGCCCGCACTCAGTCTTTGCTGTGGGTAACCACGCATTAAACACGGCCACTGATTTTCAGCGAGAGCCACTTTTTCCTGTCGCGTAGTTCTTCGATGCTGCAGGCTCATTGGAACCTTTTAAATCGCTGAGTAGAGCATGACCATATTATTTTAGTCCGAATTATCAGATACCCGGGTTAGAGGGCAACACGTCTTTCGTACGAATATATATTTATATGCCGCCTTTAATGCCTGGACGAAGGCTTAACTATTACTATCTAAGAATTGACTACTTAACGTGCTCTTAACATGAAAACCTTCGTATAGCACCAGCGAGCAACCATGCAAATGCAGTTCGCATCCGCCTTTCTTCAGTGTCTCAGATAGCTTGAAACCTTTAAACGCATCAGGGCTTATAAAACAATAATAATATTTTGATTTTATTCATCTCAAATTTAGCGGATTATTAAATTTTCTACTTTAAAACATTCAGATTCAGACGTGACATCCACAAACCGGGTTATTAATGATAAAGCATTTAGCTAAGTTGCTTTCAAAGAACAAAACATATTTTAAATAAATAATTTTGATTTCAAATTCAAGGAAACGTGGAATAACTTTGTGATTTATTTGGATTTAGTTGTTTCTAATTTATTGCAATTCTCAAGAACAACGTCTAAATTATTTACAGTAGGTACTACTATGAGAAAAGCACTAATCGTTTTATATATAGCTGATATAGGACTTTAGATTAATATTCTTTTTGATACCAAGGTAATATTCAGTTCGTTAATAACAGAATCAACAGCTTTGTGTCGCGTGACGTAGGTCCGACGTACAAAAGGTTTACACCCCACAGTCACCCCGCGCCGGACCATTTGTTAAGTACCCATTCAACGGTGTGCTCTCCCGCAATTTATCTCGCGTTCATTGCTCGCGTCGTCTATCTATTCAACGCGTTCCTTGATCCGGCCGATCTATCTATCTATTAGACCCTATTTCGACGGTCAATCTACCTGTCAATGGACAGGGGTCTCTGTCAGAAAAGATGCCGTCTACGAAGTTATATATCAGCTTTTTGTATAAAATTGCTATATATATTATGGTGTATGTATATTTTGACATATATTACGAAATATATTATATTATATGGAATATATAATTATGATACACCTGTTTATTTTGTGAAACTGAAATATTACTTTTGTTTAGTACATATATGTATATTTTACGCCTGTTATTATCAGTCTTATTGTGACTTATTAGTGTGCTAGTTAGCGTTTTATAAGCAACTTAATTTCACATTACCAACATTATGTAGGGAATTAGAATGAGCCTCAGCTCATTTGAAGTAACTTAACGATAAACCTAAGCAGCGCGCCCTTGTCTACCGGATTTGGGATAGATTTTACCGCCTTAGAGACTCAGTCTTGTATAAATGTTAATATCTCATAATATATTGCAGTAACGTTTTTATTTTTTTTAATAAATACATGTTATCTAATCGTTTTGTTGTTATATGAGGATCGGAGGCCACAGCTCCTCGCACCACCCTTTTTTTTCGCGCGGGATACCTTCAAAAGGTACCCGGTATCCTGGGAGAGATACCGGGTTATGTGGGACTTCTACCGCACTAAAACCCCCTCGGTGGCCTTCCTCAGCGCTAATAGGAAGACTCCGGGATCTCCGACGGAACGCACCGGTGCACTCGCCGGTAGCTCATATTCTAGTCCCGAGCTACAGGGACTCCTCGCACCACCTACGCTGCTGCACACTGGCGGTCAGGAACCTTAACTGTGCCTAGGCAGTCCGCGCCATACCGTTCTGTAAGCGCCGGGCTTAGTCGCCTCTTATCACACCATGTATCTCTGTATGAATATTGACTAATAATGCATGGTTATATAACTCTTTGTGTTCATTGCGAGAAATAAAATACCTACAAAGGAAATTATAACATGATTTCTTTGTCCCGTGTTTTGTCTACAGTTACGAGTAGGTACATGAAAAATTATAATTAGCATAGTTTGTTAACCTGTTTTTGTGAAATCCATGCTTTATAAGACATCATTATCAGTTGAGAAATTGTTGACACCTCAAAGTTAGGAGGCCCCTATTGTGTAATGAACAAATTAAAATCCCTGTCATGTGTTCTATTTTGAACGAGATTTTTGTTTACCTATAAATATTATCGTTAGCTCTTTGTACCAGCAGGTGTAAGGAGCTGGATTTTGAAAGCATATGCAGAATAATAACGACCAATTTTATTGACTGTTATATGTAGAATGATCTACGTAAATATATGTATTTGTTGAAATATTCTCAAGACGTTCCATAATTGTTAGTGATATTGGTAGATATAAAAGGTGTACGTACTCGTACATCCAACCATTCAAGTGAAATAGGGACAAAAATAACTCGTCTCCGTCTCAATCTTCTTAGAATGATCTTCATAAAAATAATAAGTAAATAAGGAAACCATGACATGAATATCAAAGGAAATAAATAGCCTACAGACAGATGGGTGGCTTTATACATATTCATATGAATGAATTTCATATCAGTGAATAAAATAATAACAAAAATAATCTTAGGCTACCTTTTAAAAAGGTCTTATCTTGTGGTCGATCCTCAATGTCCTGATGATATACGTTACCAGGTGCAGAAGACGTCGTTTGTGGCAGCATCATTTATGACGGAGATACTCAGCGAGCAACAGCGAGGCAGGCAGGGATTGGGGCCAGACATTTTTGTACCTGTTACATTGAAGCTTCGCTATGCTCATCACACCTACCAGTGCCTGTTGGTAACCACTGCGGGGCATTTGCTTATGTACTTGGCCTTTACAAAGTCCAAGCACATATGCTTTACAAAGCCTTACATAGAGTAGGTGCTATTCCCATATCTGGGTTGGAGCGCCACAATAACAACTAGCTCCATTTGTCTCCGTCCAAACACATGTATACCGACTAGTCAACCAT
Source organism: Jemadia pseudognetus (assembly GCA_018244755.1). NCBI lineage: Eukaryota > Metazoa > Arthropoda > Insecta > Lepidoptera > Hesperiidae > Jemadia > Jemadia pseudognetus. Next base: position 24,820 of record DWTO01000115.1, read on the forward strand.
CCAAGGATTACCGAAATGCTAAGCCTGCGGAAGAACTTGAGTTCTCTATTTGACCTGTTACCTATGTCATCTTTCTTCTTTCGCACCACTTGCTGAAGATGGAAGTTTCATCTACATTAGCAGGACTCGTGGCGGTCCTCGGCGGTGAAATGTGGAATAAGCGTCTATCTCAGGTTTTTTCGAAGCACTACGACATGGGATTCTTCAAGAAAAGCACAAAGAGGGAGCTCCTTCTGGCCGGCAACGCATTGGACCAAAAGGAATTTGATCTAATAAAGTTTACATTAAATGTGTAAAGTGTGATTTGATAAAATTTGATTTATTGAAATTTATTTTACTTAATTCATCATATTTTTGTGGATTAGATCTTACTCTTACACTTTTAACGGACAAAACTAAGAGTGCGAAATAGATTATAAAACTTAGCAAGGAAAAAGCGAAAACTAATTGTAGTATAGCAATACTTACGGATGAATATACATGCGTATTATAAAATCCACAACATTATTTTTTCATTAGAATAACAAATATCAGTTAAACAGATGGAATAAGAAATTGGATAAAAGGTTATATAATTCAGTAAATCTGATTTTTCAAATCATAGGTAAATATAGAAAATTACGTACGTAAAATCATGGTAAAATTAAGAATATCTATTTACCGCTTGTAGATTATCAAATATGTAGATACATAGATAAGTACGTTCAAAGAGAAAAATAACTTGCACCTTTCGATTTCAAAAAGACTATTTACGAGTACATCATATAAATTAATGGCAATGAACAAGAAACAATGAATAAAAATGTACGTATCTTGTATTAACTTTATCACATGGGAACTTTAAGTTTTGTGAATAGATATACCTACATTATTGTTCTTAGCTAAGTACCTACGTCAGATTAAAAGATGAATAAAAAAAAATAAAGATAATTTTACAATATTTGACTATTTAAATATGATACTATTTAGGCTTAATAGGTTTAGAAAGAGTATTTGATAAAGCGAAAAATTGTAATTTACAAGTTAATGCAGTAAAAATTAATTGTATAGAGTAACAAATACGAGTAGTATGGCGTCACTCATATTTCATTTTAATAAATCTTTAGACACTATCAGTATTTCCATCTATTCCTCTGCCAACAAATCTCTCTTAAACTTTGCGCCGTGAGGAGCACTGATCGCAGAGTGCGATGAAGCGGGTCTAAGTAACAAGTAATAAATCGTGACTGCAAGCTCTGAAGGTACTTTTAAGGCACAAATAATTAAATCAACATAAGTCATCGTTAATAGGTATTATAAATAAGCACCTATCACACCAATCCAAATCTTTCACTCCATAACAATTACATGAAATTACCTCTGTACCTTGAAAGAGTTGAATTAACAGGGTGCACGAGTATATTATCCGTAATCTCCATTGAATAAATATTCTGGAATGAGCATGTTGATCTTTCCAAGTAGGTACCTTGCGCACGGCTGCTTTCGAGCTTCGCTCGATCCAATATGCGATTGATTCAGTGTAACACAATTATGAAACGGAGATCCAGAACAGAAATTAATTGAATTGAATTTAGTGAACATTACTTGCGGCCACTTTTGTACCGGCACCCTGTTGTCAATGTATTCTTATAATCATAAATGTAAGTATATAAAAATGGGAGCTTGATTAACTACGCTATGAAATTAGTGATTATGCAGTGGGGTCTCGGACCATATGTATTGCTAGACAAAATCATTTTAGAATTATCACAATAGCCCAATTAAAGCGATGGTCCAATGATCTTTCCCCTTTGTTACTTTTTCAATAACGTAACATTGAATGTATATTATGATCATTTCCAAGTATAATTCAAAATCAAATCTCAACATTTAGTAAATTTTACCACGAAATTTATCAATGTTCCACACGTGTATAGTCTCGAAAACTTGTGAAAACAAAAAAGGTCTGTCGTTATCGTTTGGTTACTTTACACTTAGTACATTCTCAAAAGAATATGACTAGCGTAAGTAGTTATTGTCAACTAGGTGACCCGGCGAACTTCGTACCGCTTAAAAGTCAATGAATACCCGTTATCATTTAACTGAATTATACCGATATCTATGATTACCATCAATCTATACCGATTT
>DWTO01000116.1:0-26943 GCA_018244755.1 Jemadia pseudognetus
TGCTCACAGCTATTTCTTCTACGCATCTTTGTTCATCACAGCTCATACTCCTCATATCTTCTGCCCTCAATATGATGTGGAGTATACTTTTGAAGATTTTAATTTGATTTGAGATCATTTGATGATCATGAAATTATGATCACAGTGAATCATTTACATACAAATATCATAGCATTACTTAAAAGGCAGTCTTCGACTTAAAAGGCTGATTTTATGAGCAACTGCTGTTGTGTCACAGTTTCATATATACATACATTGCCTCCTATGTCTATAATTGAATATTTTCCTTTTGACAGAAAAAGTGACAAGCAAGAGAATCCACCCAAACCACTTTTTATTGGTGCCCATAATGTGTTTGAAGTTGGTTGCCGACTGGAGTCACCATGCGGTCATATTGGAGAGAGCAATGTTTTTGAGTGCAGGTCCTTTGTTGGTGTTGATGTGAAAATCGGTGGAGGATGTGTTATTGGTGAGATAAATTATTATTGGCATATTGAGTTTGAGTGTGTTTGTTTGCTGGGGTGCAGACTGCTTATGGTTGTGGGAAAAATTGCAAACAAACTAATTATAAACTAAAAATATTTAGTGTGTACATTATAGTAGTGAAGAATAAATTGTTTCCATTCTTCACTACTGATTTATTGTCTGTCTGACTGTCTGACTATGTCAATAATATGGTTTATTTTGAATATATTCTTTATTTTAAATTTTACCAAACCCATTGCTATTAAAGTCATCATTTTGTTTTAATTGCAATTATTTTAACACAGTTTATTATGAATGTCGAGTATGGTTTTACTATATGCACTATGTAAGGCAATATTCACTGGAGTCGCTTGCCATTGTGGAATGTGTTATGCATAAAATTGACTGGGCTTAATGACAACACATATCTAACAATAACTTAACATTAACTTAACTAATAACTCAATATTGTACGTTTTGAATTGTGTAATTTTTGGGGAATGTAATCTTAGGTAAAAAATATTGGATGCATCTTAGGGCTCTCTCCAAGACCTCCTTACATTAAGATTTTGGTGGTGTATAACATAACTCAACTCGGAACTCGGTATTTCTGTTGTGTAGTGATAAACAATATGTAATCTGTAAGAGAGCTAAAGGTCAGAACAAAAATTAAAATAATATTGATCATTAGGTGCAATTTATTTACGAAGTTCATCAAATAATTTCAAAATTAAATGTTCACAGGAGCCGCATGTCGCCTTACAGCTCCACAGACGTTGCCTGACAATACTGTAATATGGGGCTCGGATCACCACATCAGAGAGGCTCTAGAGAAACAACCATCTCAACTCCTTCAACTGGATTTCCTCAGTAGAGTGATGCCTAATTTCCACAGATTACGGAAACCTAATGTTCATAAGCGACAACCTTCTAGACAGTCTCAAGATGCTACTGTTAAATCATGAAAGAATTGTTGTATTTTCTACTTTCACTTTGTTTATTTTAAATGTTACTAATAACTTGTATCTTTGCATAGTGTTGTATCATACCCAGTAATGTAATTATTAGCTGTAAGTTACAGAACACTTCATTTATTACAATGATCTTAAATAAACTATGTATGTGCTGATTTATTGAAGTAATAAATTATTCATCATCATCATCAGCCTATCTCAGTCCACTGCTCGACATAGGCCTCCCCTAAAGCGAGCCATCGCGCCCTGTCCCTTTGATCCCCAACCCGCATGCCCAGCGTGGGGATTATGGGCAGAAACCCCTCATGAAAAGGTGCACAGAAAAATAAATTATTAACATGCTTAATTATAAAGTTCTTTATTGACCAAATCATAACTAACTGAACATTATTGGTGCCTGATAATATTCTTAAGTTCTGAATAATTTGGTGTTCTAATTAGTTAAATTATAAATAATAATAAATTTCAATAGTAATTAAAAGACTAAATGTTGCATAAAATGTAGCATCATGCCTGTTATTTCCGAAAATGTAGGCAGAGGAGAGTGTAGTACACTCCCATGTTTCACCAGTGATGTATATATCCTTTCATTAAATACATAGTTGGTGAGCCTATTGCTGTACACCAGGCACAAATCCAGACTCTGACTGAGCCACAAGTCCATATAGATGTACAAAAGTTAAACATAATAGAAAGTTTATTTTCCTTTAGTAATTAATTTATACTTTAATGGGAAACAAAGTGAAAGACGAGATGTGTATGTAAAACAATGTTATATAATAAGTGCTATAATGAACACCAGTCTTATATCAACGAAACACAGGAATGATGATTGGTATTGATGCTTTTCAGTGCTGCAGTAGAAGTTTAAAACTGAGTGCTAAGCCACAATAGGGTTTTCTGAAGCAAGCAGTCACAGGTGCTAATCGGAATACCGCTTTAAATACCTATTCACATGTCATTTAATTCTCCCAAAATGTCCTCAGTTGTACTGTAGAGGTGTCTGTCAAATGAGCAGTTCAGTTTGTTTTGACACAGACACACACTCACACGTAACATCACGCCTGTTATCCCTAGGAGGCAAGCAGACGAGTGTACTACACACCCATGTATCACCCGTTACGTTTACGTCCCACTATGGAATATATGTGGTGAGCCTATTGCCACACCGGGAACATTTCGAGACTTCGAGCCACCACTAAAATTAAAATTAGAAAATTCCGTATTGGTCGACCCGGGATTTAAACGCAGGACCTCCCGATCGGTGGTCGCGCTTGCAACCAACAAGACCAACGAAGCAGTCAAGAGGTACTTATATACATAGAGTAGGCGAGCCAAGTAAAAAGTCATCTCGTTCATAGTGTGAAATAGAGAATGAATTTGATACTTCTTTTTCTCTGTACATTTTTGTATCCGCTAGCAACTTCGCGTGTCAACACATATACATATCACGTCATACCAAATGCATATTCTTTATCTTTCTATCAGCCCAACATTTTCACTTACGCCCTTATAATTCGACTTATCAGTATGCATAATATTTCTATGAATCAAATTAATGTGATAACTGTCGTGTCGTGCCCCAGCCTTAAACGAAACAACTCGTTTAGCCCCAGTAATAAACGAGTTGTTAAGCTACACGTGTGTAAATAAGTTTAAGTTTAAACTTAACGCAATTATATTGCTCGATTAGGTGCCATAGTTGTTGGAGATATAAATCGTGGATTACAGGAAATGTATTAGTAAAAATTTCTTAGCTTTCTTCTCAAACGTAACGACAAGCTGAAACTACCGACAACGTAATTTTTTCTTAATTTGAGTAATTATTGTTTGGGTAATTTAATTAGTGACGTAGCACCATAGATAGAGGATACTCTACTTTCTATGCTATATCTATGCGTAGCACTCATTTGAAGGCTCTCTCTTAAAAGAATGTTAATAACAGTATTAAAAAATTAAGGAGAATCAGGTAAAGTAACCGCTTAATTTATTTATTTACGTGTTTAGCTTTAAGTATGAAATACCTATAATTTTTTTATTTAATTTTACAATGGTAGAATTCAGAGAATCAAAATGCAGCAACATTTTTCTTGTAATTATGTTCTGTGTGTGTAGTTAGATTTTAGTGAATATAATATTGTGGAGAATAGTGTTTTGTGTTATGTTTGTTGTAAATCTCAGTATCAATTTCGTATCGCTTAAAATAAGCTAAGTTTTATTTAAGCCATAATACACAGTTGAGAGCGACTTTAATTTAGTATCTGTGCGCGTGTAGTTGGAAAAACGGTCAACCGTGTCGCTGTTGTGTTACGTACATTATCCATGTAGTCGACTTTACATTGACAACAAAATAAAAATAATTTTATTACTTGTCTCACAGTGATTGTCATCGATTTCTATATTTTTGTAATATTAGTTTCCTTTTACATTCGTATATTAAATTATTTTATGGCTATTTTCTTATTTACGTCGGATCTTTATATGACGACTGGTTTGGTCGGGAATTTGCCAGATATGGATCATTTAAACTTGTGAAAGATAAAGGCTGAAATTCTGCGCGTGTTTGTATCGCTCGTTAGATGTACCGTTGGAGCAAGGACGATATCGTTTGATGCACTGAATCGCCGCCATGTTGTTGTTTGCTCTCTGATTGCATTGGGTGTTCCTGTTATGGGTATACTGAGTACTCTAAGTGTCTGAGCATGTTGGAAGATGTCCCCATCCACGGTAGCCGGAGCGACCTCAGGAGCAAGCCGCCCACGCACCAAAGAAATCTTAGTTTGGATTTCAGGTGCGTACTTTGTTGACAAATAAACTTTCCAATTACTAACTCCATTTCCATTCCATTTACTAACTGCTTAATAACTTTCTCGTAGATATATATGAATTCTGAATAGAGGAAAACAACCTTTGCTTTGTAAGTGTAACAGATGAATGTTAAGGCATACAGAAAATCGTATTATTAAAGTAGGCCAAGTATGATTTGTTCATGTAAATTGAATAACGACGCCAATTTCAGTTAGTTACCATGCATCTACTTCAATTTTATTGTATTGAAACAAATCAGCAATCACGAAACTGGAACATGGAACATTTCTCAAATGCATAACAGTAGACTTAGGCAGTCATGCAAAACTTGTAAATTGTGATTGTACTATTGTGGTGGCCTGTATAATTTATGGTAATTTGATTTAGTTTCTTAAATGGTTTTCGTTAATTTAATGCTAAAATCTGGCTGCCAATTAATTTCAATTAAAGTAGCATATTGAAATCTTTGTATATGAGTTACATTTTATCCCTCATATAAACTCCCTTTTCAAAGTGTGCATCTTTGAGTTTACATGTATGTGTGTTTATCAGATTAAATATCACCTCTTATACAGCTGAAAACAAACATTAGAAGTAAATATACTATACACCTTAGACTTCTTCATAATGTTTTCTAAGGTCTGATCAGATAAGACTTACTATACCCTTCATATAACATGATAACACTGATGTTTAACAGTGGAAGAAAGTTTGGGGGATTATGATGATGTCATTGATATCATTATCCAATCCTAGAGATATAGGAGTGTTTAATATCGGTTCCATGCATCCATCTGGCTTTGGATCGACATAACCCTCTCCTAATAAAGACCATGAGATTTTTGAGATTGGTTACAAATGATTGAGTTGGAGCTTATTCTATTCCAGTGTGTTCTGCCATGCACTGCCAACGGACCAGTACCATGTAGTGCAAGTATTGTTATGTGGCAGATATAGGTTTGCCCCTTGATTTTTTAATGTGCACATTGAAACGATTTTAACACACTTCACTCTTTAATCTCAAGTTTTCACACTTCAGTGTCTGGTACCATTTGGTGGTGATAAATAAGTAATAATCTAATCCTAATCGTGGTTTGGCCACAGCGACTTAAATCAATCTATTAAGAGTGTCGCTGGTGTGCTCTTATGTGCTAAATAAGTAAACCATAGGTCACATGTCATTCACCATTAGTTGAGATTGTAGTCACACATGAGCTTTTGTTGAATAAAATGTGACAACAGATGGTAAATGTTATTGTTTTTCTATTGACAATCAACAAATTTATTGTTTATATTAAAATGAGCTATATTACAAAACAAGTGTCTATATAAATTTTACTACATGATGTGTCATTGGCAAACAATCTGCTCCTATTTTTATCTAACTTGACAGATGTGCCTTATTTTTTTCCGGGTATATTGCCTTTGAACACTTGAGTAACTTGTATGAAAGGTGTATATTACTTTCTTAATTCTTATTACATTTATTTGTCACCTATTAGTCTGTAAAGGCATATATTATTATTTATTTGCATATGTTAATTTAAACCATATGAGGTATATGTAACAACAATTGTTTACTAAGTTACAAAGGAAATTTTGATTTTAATTTAGTACACAACATGGGTGTTGATATTCTTCTTCAGAGTTCTATATTTTTGGAATGCTTTAATTTGTTTTATTCTGTTAAAAGGTAACAGCCTTAAATCATAAACAATCCATTGGAACTATTGCATGGTGTATCTAGCTTATCTTCATGATATTGCAATTCTTACTTTGTTATAAACATTCCTATGTTTGAAGTATCACGGAAAGGTTTTTAATTCACTTGGCACTGAACTTTTGAGCTTCTATAAATATGTCTATGGTGTCTTCTTTCTGGTAGGTGGTAGGTACAGAATATTTTTACTATCCTCATGACAGCTTCATATATGGGTGGAAATGGATGTCATGGATTCTTGTATATGTAATCCTGTTACTCCTGCTGAGGGTAATCTCTGTAATCCCTGATGAGGTAGGCAGAAGAGTGCAGTAAACTCCTATATTTCACCAGTTATGTTTATGTCCCACTATGGTTTAGGTGGTGAGTCTATTGCCCTACATTAGGCACATATCCAGACTCAGACACTAATAGAAATTCCAAGTTATAAAAATCGAATATGGAATGCAATCCTCTAATTTACATTAAATTTATAGCCTTAAAAATAAATAAATGACTAACAATACATTATTGAGTGTGATTCATACATATTAAACCAGTGTCTTATGAGTAGGAAATAGGGTGTAATTTTCAATATTCTTGAACTAACATAAAACTAACCACATGCCACATATTACTTGTAACCAACCACAAGATGTATTATGAAACCTATAAAATTAATAATAATAGCTAATAATATCTGCTGTAAGGTTTGACTTGTTGTACAGTAGAACTTTTTATAAGTTGAACTTACGGTAATATGGGTGAAACATGGAAGTATACTACACTCGTCTGCCAACCTGATCGGGTATTACAGGCGTGATGTTACTTTATTTATTATTCTTAACTGTTATATGCTTTTATTGTATTCTCAATAGTTTACTTTGTCGAAACTGTCTTTCAACCGAAGCGACCTTAACTGTGTAGGTCCTTTTGTCAGTAGGTACATAATAATATGCAGACTCTAATAACCTAGTATAAAACAAAGCCGAGAACACATCCACGTATGTACTTACATGTGAAAGGTACTTGTTTGCAAACAACTCTGAAACAATTCGTAACCCGAACTCCAGAGCGACGATTTCATAAATCATATCCCCATTTTTGTGTAATGAATTGAAAATTTTTCAATTTTCGTCGGAATGCGGCTAACTTTATTCATCGTGTTCTGCTCTAGTAAACACCCTGCGGTTACGAAGCCGTATATTGAGGATAGATTTATTTGTGTAGTGAAAAAAGAGCATGTTTTTTATGGAGCGTGTATCTTTGATGTGACGGACGGAACCGCCGGCCCAGGCATTAAAAAGCGTACGTACGTGTAAACTCGTCGGTCGATGTCTGATGTTAATAAGATACTTATTAGTTTTGATCTCGATATATTTAATTGATGACTTAGGCTGTTAATTTTACAAGAACTGTTGCTATCATGGTGCATTCGCATTTTTGTACCAGTTATCCTCTCAGTCAAAGAGAAGATATGTACAGCGGTTCAATATAGGTCGCGTCGCAATCCACAAACAATCACTTATGAAGAAAAATCTAAAATGACTTGAAACTTTTACATTAAATTTAAGCGACCGCATTACCCTTCCGTATTTATCTAGTCGTCACAAAAACAAATGGCTTTGTTAATTAATAAACAAAATAATTGTAATATGTACATGGAATTACAGGAATATAATACCTAGTATAGGAATAACAAAAACTTTCCACGCCTCTTCCAATCAGCCTTATTTCATGCAGTTTATTGATCCCGACCGTCAATAGCTTACTATGACTACATCGGGAATTACGTGCAATATGAAAAACCCGTTTTAGTAGTTTTTCCCGTGCTTAGCAAAAGGGGTGCGAAACTAGCGCCGCCCATGTGGCGTCTGAATATATCGATTTTTAAAATCTATCCGCCAAGATACATATAGTAATGATAATAATATCATAGTATAAGACGATTATCAGATTCCGAACTAAGCAGAGTCTGTACTATAGTAATCAAACAGTTGAAAATCATGTGTATATTTCGGAAGACATACAGGTGTATGGATAATTTTATATCCAATTACAAAATAAATATCCTTGTTTATCACATAATTATTTCACTAGGTTGGAAATAGAACGCACTACTTAGTAGTCAGAATCACTAACCACCGGATTCACAACCCGGTAGAATTATAAAAACAAAGTGACAAATTTATCATGAGTAAGAAGTGTTATTAGTAATTGGTTTAGTGTTTGATAAAGTGGCCAGTCTAGGCAGGTTTAAGAAAAATATATATATCTTTGGTATACTCGTTCTCACTAGTAACAAATTACGCTAAGTTAGGTAAACCATGTTGCTTTCTTAAATAAATCAATGTACGATATAAACTTCGGCTCATGCGTATCACAACAGGATAAACCTGTTAAATTATAACTAATATGTAGTTCGATTTTTACACGGTATTTCTACCTACATATAGATAGGGAAAAATACGTTGCTCGTCGTTCAAAAAGATATTATTATTGGTTTTCGAAAAGGATTTACCTGTAATTTATTAATACATGCGTCGTACAATTATTGTATCTGGAACAGTTCGTGTCGAATGGAGGGTTCAAGTAAACATAGGTTGAATCTGGGGCAGTCTTCGAGCACGCTCAGGTGAACGGACGAGGGCGAAAGTAAAAGTGGACAGCGGACAACGTTATAACGCCGGAAAGAGTCGATTTCCTCACATACCGATACGTCTTATTTAATTGTATTAAAAGCCATTTTTCTCTACCACTAAATTATATAGCTCGGGCGTTATCGTTATAGGCATAAGAGACAGGCTTGAATGGACAACTAGTTTCTATTTTTCGCCCTTGAATTTTGCTTTTAATGTTAAGTCCTATTGACATTCGATATTTTGCAAAACGGAAAATTTTATATAATTTCTAATTCTCATACTTGTTACGTTACGTTATTTGAATGTTATGAATGAAATGAAATTGTAAGTAGGAAATTACTATTAGTTATACTGATCAAATAAGTCACACATTTCAATTGAAATGACAGCGTTTTAATTCTGTCATCTTAACTTTTAACTCTTTGTGGCCTTGCCTTGTCTCATCGTCAGTTAGACGAATACGTGAATTTTATATTCACCCTCCGGAATAGAAAAGTCAATATGCATGCAGGGGTTGCGTAAAGCAATTCTAAAAACTTTTCTTCTGTGAAACGTAATATTCCATTGCTACTACTCATAGTTTGGACAATATCAAGAGAAATAGTCGTTGTTTTGAATACCCTTTCATATATGTATACCTGTAATGATTACGCTTTGAACGAAATTAATTGTTTATTATGTTTGAAAGGAGAATCTCCAATGTGTGAAACAATACAGTGTTTTAATCATTAACTTGTCCATCTCTCTTTCAATGGAAAGTGTTGATACGTACTTGTTTCGCCAGGTGTAAATTACTTTCGTGTTGGCGCGTAACGCACCAAATCAATTGTCGGCGGCGTAATCGATCAATCAAAACAATTGACTTTTAAAATAGAATGTGAGCGGCCTTCCATTAAGCCGGTGCGCGGCCAATCGACCAAGGCAACCTCTTCTATTGTGGATTGTGTATTTAGCCATTAGAGGATTGCCAGAAATGTGCCGGACGACCTCCCCAGCCATTATTTGTATACGCGAATGAGATATTATGCCTATGTAAATACAGTTGAGTCAAATTCAGCACGATAAAAGAAATGACTCGAGCTCTTCAAACGTTTCGTTAATTTTCAAGTAAAAGTTTTCCTGCGAAAAAATTCCAGTTGCTAATAATTTTATCGACAACTTTTTCGTTGTCAGATAATTTCCCCACGTAATAATCTAGCGGTGCTTCGGTATTTATCAATGTCATAATTCTGTCCTTTTATCTAAATATGTATGATTACATATTAGATAAAAATCGAAACTCACTACTGAAATAATTAATGAGAAGTACAGTTTTGGAAAGGTCGTAAATTGTCAACATTTCTAAAGTTCCAAGAAAACATTTGTAAAATTTCGATGTAAGAAATATGATATGCTAATCATCTGAGGATTCAATATGTCGACTTGCTAAACACATCGGAAATATTCTTTATGCTCTAAAATAAACAATTATATCCTGTTCTATTAAAGTGTACTCAAGATAAGATAAGTTATCTGTTTAAGTACCTAATGTCATTTTCATATCTATTCCGTATAAGGTATCTGTACAGATGTATGGAAATATGATCATCAGTTTATGAATATGCACTTTTAACCGTTTCCTCTTATTGGTTCTTCATAATTACAAACAAGATATGTCATGGTTATTACCTTTTTTTTGGTTATGAAACCTTCAGAATGTATCCGGTACCTTGGGAGTGATACCGGGTTATGTGGGACTTTTACCTCATTAAAACACCCTTGGTGGTTTTGCTCAGCGCTAATAGGAGGATTCTGTGATATCTGCGGTCCCTTCTTCTGAGAGAGGTCCGATGCCTCATCCCACGCCCTCCGGTTCTCACGACGGTACGCGGTCATACATACCGTTGTCGTTCCCGGGATCGCAGACTGAGCGGGTCGAGCCCTTCAAGCCTCCTTTTAGTCGCCTTTTACGATAGGCAGGAGATATCGTAACTCTTATTCTGGTCCCGAGTTACAGGAACAGTCATGGTTATTACCTAACATTCTGGTTGTATGTACATTCACTGTAAATTTTTATCTCCATATGAATCATAAGGCGCCAGTTTAATTGGACATATCTGGCACATGTGTCTGTGGTACTTAGTCACTATTCTACTAATTATCTTGACCCTTTATCTGTCTGCCAATCAAGACTGGCATGCGTGGAACGCGACGCGCAATTGGCCGCTACGCGAAACATATTGGCTTTCCGTCCAATTTAACTAGCACCATCGCGCTCACCGCCAGTTATTCCAAATGAAATCGTCCGTGTAGCGAGATAAGATAAAATGTAGTATGTCGAATAGGTCACATACAGAGCTCTTGCATAAATGGTGGTTATTTATTATAAGACTCATTTTTTTATCACCAATCCTTGACTCTATTACGTTCACCGACATAGGATACTTGGCAGATATTTGTTCTTGATCGATCGTCAGACCGTCGCCTCCGTTCGAGCGCTGAGATTCGATTAATCGTAACAGCTATCGACAACACTACATTTAAGCTAATTATGTGAAATTAAATTCTTATCATGCTTATTTAATCCTATCAGTATGAAGTGCATTTGGTGATAAGGAGTACCTCTATTGTTTGCGTCGCCGTTACCTTGACAACACTATGATTATAAAACTATTTTCCTTATTATGCTCTTGACTATTTATATTTAATGATCTTGTAAAATATTGTAGAAACATGAAAAAAGATCTTCAGTCTCAAGACCATTTTTTGTGCTACTTTACAGATTTGCGTTCTTTTATATTGTCGCAACTAGCACCATAATAATTAGACGTATAAGTAGTTACGGACGCGAAAATGCGTCCTTGTGGTAATTTATTTGTTAACATTGGCTCATCATAGACAGCTTACTCGACCGTGAGTAGAATGTGGTTTTAAATGTACGTATCTGACTGGGTTCATTATATGCATTTGTTCTAGCCTAGTACACTCATGTCACATTGAATGTTAATACGAAACCGTTACACGATTATTTGTAATGGTAAAATCGTGTCGCACGTCGGCGACTGCTATTCATGTATGTAATTATCATTAAAGCGTGGAAGCCACAAGCCGGGGGTGACATCGTTATTATTAATAAAATTTGACGCGACGGCTTATTTTCTGCCGCACGTCTAAAATTGGCGGATTCGGAAATATCACAAAACTGTATCTTATGCGAGTCAACGGACGTCTGAGTGTCATCCGTTGATAAATACTCCGGTGGGCGCGCACTCAACATGGACGGTTCGCGTGCACGCGTTCGGCCTGTGTTCGTTTTCATTAACGCTCATTTCTTTGTTTACTTCTTTTTACATGTTATGGAAATAGCAAATGTGCACATAAGACACAAGTGTCGATGGCGCCGAGATCCCGCGCGTCTATATTACATGTACCACTGAATACTGATACTCTTGTTTACGGCATCTTGTAGTTGCTTCCAAATAATCGTATATCGGTGTTCTAGGCTTCGTTATTCTTCCGTGGAACGTGTTATCGTTGTTTTCAGTCGTCATACCACGCTATGCTATGGATTTTGGTGACGTCATATTATATCTCTGTGTGTTTCCAACGCGTTCGCTGTAACGTCCATGCGATAAAATTCCCCGTAAATATTCCACGTTTTCCTTGAATAAATCTGTACTTAATTACCTAGTTAAACAATTAGGTCATGCTTATTTATGAATACGTGTTATTAATCTTGAAGCTGCTAGAATACATCGGATTTCACAGACATGGCATTCTCTAACCACATTCATTCCTTTTTCTTGAGGGCATAAAAATATTGGTTAAGTTTTGATATTAGTCAATCGTCAACAGTCAATCGGGCGTGTAATTTCAAAATATATCTGCAGCCGAATCTTTTTGAGAATTGGGCAAAGCTTAATTATTTAGCGGAATAAGTAAACCGATTCTGCATTTGCAATGAAATAATTAGGTTTTCTAAAATAAAATAAAATAAATTTTTGGCTGTCTTGTTGGTCGTGTTGTTTGAATTGCGACTGCCGATCGGGAGGTCTTGGGTTCAAATCCCGGGCCGTGCACTACTAAATTTTTCTAATTTAGATTTTCTAGTAATGGCTCGGAGTCTGGATACGTGCCCGGTGTATGACAATAGGCTCAGGATCTATTCTATAGTGGGACGTAAACGATACTCGTGAAACGTGGGAATGTTCTACATTCCTCTGCCTACCTCTTCGGTGATTACATGCGTAATGTTACGTTACTATTTTTGAGGTTCTTATCAACAACATTTTATTGTATTAATATTCCAAAGATAATATACATTAATAGTAAAAACAGACATTATAATACAAATACATAAAATCTAACACTTATAAAGTGTTAGATTTTGTGTATTAAATATATTAAATAGAGGTTTAACTGTATCTCCTAAAGGTCATGAATTAATACGAAACTGTTATTACTGTGTTAATGAAGTGGAGAGTAGATTATACTTTATCTGATTCATTCATTCAAGTACAAATGTGACACCTCTTTATGATGTCGTATCATTTTTTTAGACGTCATGTCCAATTAACACGTTATCGTCTTAAAAAATGATTCATGTTTTGTTTACATTAAACCTATTTGTCACATATTCCAAGTTGTGCGAAGCTGATGTAAATTATTGTTAACTTGCTGAGGCAAATGATTCCTAATAGAACTTCATTAATGTAACTCAGTCTGTAAATAGATCTTTAATATTGTTTACATTTGAAACTATTGATGATAGAATAAAATAATGTACAATGGCTTTGCAGAACACATCATTATTTACAAAAGTTATTTACATACAGTTATGTACAATATTTTTTTATTATACGAAACAGATTGAATTATAATGTAACAACGTTAACAACGTAAAATCATGTCTTTAATCCCGGAAAAGTTATGCAGATGAATGTATTAAGCTCCCACGATTCACCAGTTACGTTTACGTCCAACTATGGAATAGGTGGTGAGTCTATTGCCACACACCGGTCTATTGCCACACACAACTGAATTATAATGCCACCACTAGAAAAGGCATTTTATTTGTAAATTGCTTAATCTTTGATTAATCCTTATCGAAATACATTACCTTATATTTATGTCATGTTTAGTACCTATATGTACATTGTTTTTTTGAATTAATTCGGACATTCCATTCCAAAGCAGTTTTTTATTGTCTTAATTGCACCAGTATGAAGCTGGGGCCAGTCGGTAGTGTTCAATAAATTTATCTGTATTATCTATGACATTCGATTTTCGGAATATGTTTGGACCGAATGTGGTCCCAATTGTGAATGTCTATACATATATCGATTCGTAAAATACCAATAACGTACGAATTGCGTGAATACATACATATCTTAACCATTATCACTTTCTACTGACTTTCATACTAACTTTCTCGCTGTTAACATGAGCTTATTAGCTTACTGTGATAACTAATTAACAATGTAATAAGACAGAGATGTGATAGTATGGTCTCAAGTAACAAATAGCTATTCAACGGATTTTCATAATAATGGACGCCTACATTAAGAGACTCATGGGAGTCATAACGGATATACTTGGAGCTCAGCGAGGCCTTGTTGTCACAGTAGCGAGAGACGATCCAGTAATGGCTCTTCCCACGGATCGCATGCATATGTATGTATGTGTAAGTAGACCGTGTGCGCGCCCACGATAAGCTGTTAATACTGTTCAACGGTGTTACTGTTGTAGTAGTAAATTTTTTTGTTGTTGTGCGTTCTACTCTTATCTACAAGTAACTACACTTGTTAAGTTAATAATACAATGGACTGGACATACATATTTCCATACATATTTTGATTTATTTTTATGCAGTTATTGTATACGGTTATTGGTGTACAATTTTATATTATTATTTGTTAATAAACATTAGTTATTAAAAGTACTATAGTAAGGAAATCTTTTCTTCTACTTACTCATCAAAATTTATGGAATTAAAAGAAATAGCATTCAAATTTTGTTTAGATATAGATATTTTTATTGATAAGTAATATATTGTGACGCTTTAGTGAAAAGAAACGTAACTAGTTCTTACGATGATGCACGAAATATCGTGGGAAACGGAATGTTGAACCTTGATCTAATAAAATTTTGTAAGATTCAATTGGTATTGCGAGTAATGGAACTAAATATACCTACATTTAAAGCTCAGAAGTACCATTGATAATATTTTTAATTCATATACATATAGACATCCATTATATCATTTTAGGTACATAATATATTATTAACACTAGCGTGATACATTTGTCGGTATTTTGTCGCGTATCAATTACTATTAATAATTGATTTACCGTCATGTTTCTGGAAAAAAAGGCCTTTACACGTTCAGTACAACGACCGCTAGAATGGGGACGCTCCATAAACCCTTGGCTTCGAACTCCGCCATGTCATGAAGTGCCTAATCGTCTTGTTTCATTTACTTGACTGCAGGACGTAGTACTAGTTTTATACTTCAACAATATTCTCTTAATAATAAATGATGGCGGTACTTGGGTACAATCACACGAATCGTAGAGAAACAATGTCTGAAGACAACTGATACAATAAAACTGAACTGAAGACAATAAAACCATGATTTTGAGCCAGTGTGTCGTCAATAACATGAGTCAATGACACGCCTTTAAGAATTATTGTTAGGAGTAATCTAAACGAGCTGAAGTAACTATTACGTCGCATGGGCTACCGCAGGTCGTTTGGAAGGGAGGACACACAATGGACGGAAATCATCAATCAGCCGTTCTCACCCACGGCTGGGGAGTCCACTGTAGTAATAATCCTCTAACAATATGTATACAGAGGCTCCCTCGAGTATTCTCAGCGTTGTTAACATTTACAAAAGAAAGTCAAGAATATTTTTCTGATGCGCTCTCTTGTGGCTAGTACAAATGAAGTAATAGCTTATTGTTTAAGATCATATGAAGGATCATTTATACTTGTGTACCGTCGTCTTCATTCAGAAATCGTGAACAAAAATAAATGAATCATCACACCGAAATTACCAAGATGAAAAAACAGTTCTTTCGAAGTGCTTTTTGTATTCAAGAAAAAATGTCTGTTATTAAAACCACTTGTACAAAGACGCTGTACCAAAAATAACTACATTAATCAGGCAAATAATAAGTACTTCACGAGCGAAGCAACCTCATTTTAAAAAGCCCAAATACCTGGAGTAAAAAGAGTGTTAAATATGCCAAAAATTCATTTAATACAGATACACGCATCAGTAAAAACACCTGCTTCGAAGTTTTGAGATCGATTTAGTCAGTTTTTATAAACGTGGGTGTATTAAGACCACGTGTCGTAGCAGCTGCTACCATTTGGCTTGGAGAGAAAAAAAAGACTAAGATAAAGTTTTTCTGGTGTGCTCTTCGCTTAACCTGACAGGTGTGAATAAAAATGTATTTGTATTTATATGGTCTTGAATATAATAATACATTGATAATGGCTCTCTTATTATGATATATTCTTTAGTCTAAATTCACTAAGTGGTGTTCATTTTCTTTGTTTTTTGTTATACATAGTTACTTAATTGCGCGCATTATATTTAAATCTTTACTTTGTTAATCCCTTTGCAATGTGTCATTTAGAGGTTCAGTGTAACATCTGAGCGATCAGTATTCCAAATGATGTACAATTCGTTACAGCTGTGTCCTCGGTCGGTTTCGGAAGTGCCAATTCACTGGCTAAGCTCACTTTGTGACCGCCAAGGTCGTTTTTGGCCGTAACGCCGAGTGAGTTTACACGGCATCGTTTTGGGATTTACTCGTGAGCGTGTTATATAATGAAGTTGTCATTTTCTCCTATGAATTACGAATATATGTTATAAAAAATGCAAATGTACGTTACATATTAGGTTAGCCCATAATATGTTTTGTTTATGGTAATTCGATTTCTATGGGCTATGTATATTGTAATACACGTACAGTAGGAGGTATGTCATGTTGTCAGTCATCGCTCAAATCACCACTTTCATTGGAATGGCCTCTAACAGCGACTTCATTATTGTCAATCATCTCGAACGGCTTCGCATTTTCACAATTTCTCTTATTTCCAGTTGTTGCTAGTGATAGAATTGAAAGGCGAGCAAATTGCAAGTAAAATTTCCATTTTCAACGGTGTCGATAATACCCCTTATCGACACTACCACCATAATAGTACAAATGTATGATCTTGTTTTAATGGCTGTTGGAAATTCATGATCTTAAAATTGGACCCATATTCAAAGATCTCTACCTGAAGTCCTCTAGGGATTAATAAATCGGTATCTAAATTGGGGAATGTATTGTAAAGTCGAAAATTTTAAACATTAAGTAAAGTCAAACAAATCATTATTTGCATAATTATGTACCAAATGTTAAATCGTTCTTTCTCTTCATTATTCGTACTCGACGGCGGGCTTTAGGTATTTGACGTAATTGTTTCCCGTAAATAGCCAGTACCCACCGACACTGTTATTGCACGGGTAAAGGGCAGCGCTTTCAGTCGGAATAATAATGTTGAGGCCGCCGCGCCCCGCTCAGCGGGTAATCCATTTTCATGCAATTTTGACGCTTCCACGGATCGGCGTGAAACAAAAGCATCACGTAATAGACACATTTTTGAGTGTCCATCGTAATTTAACAAACAAGTGGTAGTTCTCGATGTTTTGCTATAAATTTCCACAAATAAAATCGGGAGGGTGATTTAAATGAGTTTTAATATACTTCTCTACCTCTCACTCCGGGAGACCGGGTTCAAACCCTAGCGCGCATCTTAAAAAAATGTGCGTTTAAATATCACTTACTATTGGATTTGTGCCCGGTGCATGGCAATAGGCTAACCACCTATTCAATAGTGGGACATAAAGGTAATTGGTGAAACGTGGAAGTGTACTACACTCCTCTGCCTACCTTTTCGGGGATAACAGGCGTAATGTTACGTCTAAACATTTGTAACGTTTATTTAACTAAGTGTCGAAATTGGGTGAGATGATGAAAGTTGTTCAAGAATGTTGTGCGCTGTATGTAATGTAGCATTACATAAAATCTCATTTCGCACTCAAGATAGGTATCCGAAATTGCGTTCACGTTATTCTCCGTGAATCCGAATACAATTGAATGAATGATGAAAACTAGGAAATTGCTTTGACTTTAACATTTGTACTAAGATTTTAACATTTGTACGATCGGATTTACATCGTGGTAACGAATTATGAATTAGTTGGGTTAAACTTTACCAATTAGCTCTTGGAAGCGCGCTGCCAATTTAACGAAAAGCCACGTCATGTCACCCCTCGTCATTCATAATTATTGCGCCCTGATGCATGACAGCTGCTTTTTACATTCCATTGTATGCAGAGGAAGCAATCTAATTGGCCATTATTGCGTTGGAAGGAAACGAGCGTTTTTAAGTGCGTAGGAAAGATCATTGTTTGCATGAGGAAAGTGACAATGCGGATTTTTGAATGGTTAATTTACTGTTAAGATTAATTTATTTGAATTTATGTTGGGTCGATAATATGAGTAAAGTTCTTGAGATTTCGGCCCACTATAGAGTCGTTGTATCCTCACAACTATATTCTTACGAATACAATAATTTGCATACAGTCTGTCATTCCTAATTGTAATGCTTCATAAGTCGTTTTAATAAAGTAACATTTTTATTTAGGCTGCACTATGTAGAAGATAAGATTAAATTGTGGCGTTCACTTGAGAAATAATATTATTTGACCTTTGTCGGTATCTAATTCCGGTATCTAGTTACAACCACTGTGTTTAATTCAGATAGTTTCTTTACGTAATAATCCTTATATAGTACCTTTAATTCGGATATCAAAAAGATTCACGGGAAATGTTAGATTATGTGGCTTAATATTAGGCTGTAAATACCGTGCACTGGTAAGTAAACTCGGTACAGTATTCACATTTGAATTTTGTTTTCATGTTGTAAAGTGCGTATACAACGTGGCATTATTTTATTACACACGTCTGCATGCAAAGCACTATATTGAAAGTTGAAAAAGGTAACTTTATATTTTTTAACGTGTAGTACAATAGTCATGATAATGTTGAACACATTGTAACCTATGTGATAATGAAATATCTGATTGTTTTTCACGTGTTTACTTCCTGCCTTGTACGATACTTTGTGCGGTCGACTGTATGTGCACGTGTTTCAAATATCTCGGTGACTACAATAATTACAGCTGGCGTCAAACGTGCGTGCTGTCGTTTGGTTTCGAAATTTTCCTTTTTACAATGGCATTGTTTCTTCGCTCTGCACATCGTGTTACAAGTGTTTCCATTGTGTCGTTCAGGGAAACGCGCGGTATCGTTCGACCAAAAGGTTATCCGTTTCGTTTTATTTCTTTCGATTCCGTTTCGCTGATTGCTTACTTTTTCATCTGCCGCTTATCGTCGAAAGATCGATTGGGCAGATGGCGAGTGGGGTGGGTCCATGCCCGCCCGTGCAGCGGATCGTTTCGGTGACTGCGCGGGCAGCTGCGCACACACATGGTGACAGAACTTTGGGACGTCAATCGATGCGAGCCAGCTGCTGCCCTCCTATTTATACAGTTTAGCTGCAATATATTTCTCGGGGTGCTTTTGTTGTGAAGAGATAAAAACAACTGCATTTCACATTTTGACCGTCTCTGTAAGTCTTAGTTTTTTATATCGTACATTGTGTTTCGTACTTTTTTTTTCGTTCGTAATAAGTCAATGCTCATATTTGTGGGTAGAACATTTGCATTTGTAAAGTAAAAGGTCCGAAAATGCATGTGCGATATAAATAAATGTGACGTGACTGTTACATAGGAGTAGGAGTAGTAAACCTTTAAACGAAGGTGAACTTGAACGCCTACAATTGAACAAATTGTGAAGGTCAGCGGACAGGACTAATTCAATATGTACGATTATTGAGATAATATTGTTAAGAATTTTTGATTTCGCTTAACTACTAAAAACTGGGTTTAACATTTAATAATAATTATTATTAGCTTTAATTATCCCCTTTTGACTTTCTTACTTATTACGCAATTTATACGAAATAGAAACATTTAGTTTCACAAAGTCATTATTCTCAGCAGATTGTCGTTTGTTTTATCTGAATTATGTGAGTTCGAAAATGTATTATGGTTATGATATGCCGAATGATTACAATAAGACATTGTGTTGGCTAAAACCCGAGGTATTTAATTGTGTTACAATTACAATTTGTTGTTAGCTTCAATAATATACTTATTCTTGTTCTTGTGGTTGCGGAAATATGTGATTCTATTTAAGAGTAGGTATAAAGATTCCTAGAAAAGTTTTGAAAGTAATTGATGGTGATTTTTTCCTGTTATACTTTGGTCGAGAAGAGATAGACGGAAGAGAAATACACGGGCCTCATTTTGGGCAACGCGTAAATTGTGACGCGATCCAGAGCCGTGCTAATATTTTTAAAAATGGACGGCCCATTAGATGTAAAAGTGGGCAGTGTTTCTTTGGCGCGTTCGGGCGTGTTGTCACACATTTAGACAATGGGTAAAAGTTGCTCGTTGTTAATTGCGCCTCCGCTTGGTCTACTTTTTTTTCCTACCCGAGCTGCGCGGGTTGAATGACGTTCAGCGGCTACCTGCGTTACGGTTCATTACTCCTTAATGTTCGTGTAAAATTTCAACATAAAAATCATCAACATGGAGCTCTTAAAATTATTCCGACCTTATATGAATAGGTATGTAGGACAAACCTACGCCTAGTGCGAGATACGTAACTCGTATTGGCTATCGTATATAGTTTATTTTATGTTCTATTTGTCTCACTAAAATGACTGAAATCGTATAAACACAGACACGTCACAGATGACTCAACTATCAAAAAGTGAACATGGAATAGTCAGTGTTCTTAATACATAACATTTTAAAATGCGTACATTTGCCACAAATTGAATAAATCATGTTTATTCCGAAACATTTAAACATATTACATGTCCGGTATAAAAGCATTTATTCTACAATACCTATCTATAAAATAATATGATTATTTATCGATCGATCTATTTAGTATAATTACTTGGTAATTCATTGTTTTTCTTTATATCAACATACACATAAAATAAACGTTTCGTCTCAAGTTAATTTCATTTATTGGATTATTACAATAATCGTATCACGTGCCAAGTCGAGTCATCTTTACTTTTCATCGCACTAACTAACTGGTCATTGGTACAAAAATTCACGTGCTTCGTCATACCTGACTCACGCTTTCTATACTTAGTTCTATATCGTTCGTATTAAAATACAAATATGAGTATTAGAACGTTTCTTTTCTTCCTATGAGTTTTTTTTCGCCAAATGTCTGTTTTTATCGTTTGAGTAATCGTATATGTTGAAGTTAGTTATTAAAACAATCACGTACATCGTGCGCAATCAAATATTATTTAATTACTTAATTTGTTTGACGTAGATCACAATGTAGGCATATATTATGGGTATAGGGTTATACGGTAATCATATATGTGCCATTGTCCTGATTGAAATGAATACGACGACAGACTTATGTATTCGAATGTTATCGCCTATATGTTTAACGCAGAATGACCTTGTCCTGTGGTTACTGTCTAATGTTTTGTTATGTATAAAAAAATTTATATAAAGCATAATTACTTTGAACCTTGTTAGAAGTGTATTCAACTCTTTTTCTCATTTTATCTGCTTTAAATCGAAATAATATTAAGTTTTTAATTTAAATATTAACTGTTTACTAGAGGTCATTATTTTCTGATAGACCAAAGTTGAATAACATAGCTAAATGGGGTTATAAAAGGTATTGGTCTGTGTTAAGTCAACAACCCCGATGTACACGATTAATTTCAGTAAAAGTTTCTTTACCCTACTGTGGTTTAACATTTTTCTTTGTTTTTGCTCTCCTGGGCACGGACGTCACTCCGAATATGTTTACTTCATCTTTTTGTTATTCACTTTAATATATTGAGCGCTTATATATAAATTATAAACAAAATATGTATTCGCATGAATGTATTGATAAATAAATTCATATATTTTTTTACAAAATTTCACTCAATTTGAGGAGTTTTAAGATGTTACTAGTCAGTATCGTTATATAAATAAAATACATTCGAACAGAAACTTCCTCTTATTTGGTGTTTTGTTATTACTTTAAATGTAAGATTGATATTAATGATTAATAATTATTATTGTAAATAATTGTTTCGTTACTAATATCATCAAAGAATTAGATTTGGAGTCGTGCCTATTAGCGTTATCATTAATAAAAATCTACAATTATATTTGTGAATATAACATCGTGTCTACAGAGATTGTATTATATGTTCTATCTTTTAATACACCTGAGAAGAAATGACATCATCTCTTCTTTCCAGTTTAATTAATTCTGTGACTCTTGCATGACGTCGATATTGCCCCAACAGGTAAACGTTAACGATTCGCCTTTTATACTGTTTTGTCCATGCAACGGATATTTTATATGTCTTTTTGTTTTCTGAACAAAGTGTATAACTCATATTGCATCCAGCAACTGTCTTCGCGACTGCCTAATCGTGAGCAAAAAGTTCTTCCATCATATTCTTAAAAATAGGCGCTTAGTTCTCGAACCGCATCTGGCGTATGACTTGCGTGTCTTCAAACAAGCTCACTCGGATCTCATTAACGATTAAGCAGCAGCGTAGCGTTTGTGAGAAATCAGAGGGGGCGGGCGCTGTTTGAGATATCTCATCGAGGTAAGTCGTTTTAGCGATCGCCGAACGCGGAGGTCGCTAACCGTCGCGTCATTAGTTCTTCAAATGAATCAATCTATTTAACACTGGTTTTTTTATTATTCTGACGTAATCGTTCCTATTTTAAACTCGTCACCATTTGTCGCAGTAGTTTCATTTTATTTCAAAGTTTCGATTTATAGGTTATGTATGTATTATTTACAATTGATACAATGTTAAGTATTCTGAACGGTAGCAACTTAACTTACTGTTATATGTATATCTGCAATAAATTGTTGTTGTAAATATACAAAGTTTATTTTAAAAGGTTACCGTTACATATGCCTTACGTTAATTGACACAAAAATGATTCCTGGCGACTCGTATTCTTCCCACCTTCCTCCATCCTCGACGCTCAGGAAAGGTATTGGATATAGCTGTTATCACAAATTGAATCCGGGTCAAGAGGTCCCAAGAATTGATTCATGGAATTTAATATGTTTCTATTCATCATATACGAGGAGATTTGACACTTAAGGATATTGAATTATTGACGTAGGTAGGGGGAAATTAAATTACGATCGGCGTATTTTTGAATTACGGTATAATACGATAAATTATAAAAAAAATTGAATGTTATATCATTAATAAATCAGTTTGGCTATGTTGTTCGCTTCTATATTCCATTATTATTCTTTAATTGTGAATGTAGAAGGGATTCGTTTAAGTTTTCATGAAGAATAAACGTATATTTTTGTTATCTACCGTTAATTTCTTGTGTAGTTGTTGCGACGAAATGAAAAGAAATAGTCCCTCCCTGCCCCACTGCGGCTTATGTTCAACCGCTAAAATACTGCAGCTAAACGCTAAAATCAGGCCAAGTTCATTCTACACCACCTCGTGGCTCAATTAACGCAATTTTTAATGGAGCCATTTATATAAGGCTGTCCACAAACGAACTATTAATAAATAATTATATTTAATATCAGAAGTTAGTATTAATGTTCCTAATATAATTGGTTAGTATTAATAATGGTTTAAATTTAGATTTTCTAGTAGTGGCTCGGAATCAGGAAATATGCCCGGTGTATGGCAAACCACTTATTCCATAGTTGGACGTAAACATAAGTGGTGAAACTTGGGAGTGTACTATACTCTTCTGCCTACCTCATCATTGATTACAGGCGTGAAACTACGTTTAAGCTAGTATTACGTGAGATTAAATATGGATAATAAGGAAATAGTTTTTTCGCAACTTGTAAGTGAACGTAAATGAAACCGGAAATTTCAGACCTGTCATTTGTAGAATAAAAGTACATAATATTGACCGGTTAGTGGTTATTTTAATCTATGCATAATCTGTAATATACATATGTGTCTTTACCCACTAGCAAGTATACGTTTATATTAAACTTGCCGTGGTCCCAGCCGTGGTTTCAGCAACTTAATGGTACATTAAGATTTTATCATTTGTTTAGAACGTGTTATCAGAACTCAAGAATCTGTGTGGAATGTACTAGAGCACAATAACAATGATGAAACGGGTTGCAAAATGATGTACATAGATAAATTATGTAATACCAGTGTCGCCGAAGCCTTAGACAGGCCAGAGTAGCTGTATTATAGTACGTTCGGTAGACATGAGCTTTTATTGGATTAACTGCCCGCATGTTGACTCTATTGTAACTTAATTGTATTAAACGTATTAAATTAAAGGGACTAGTCCCATCGGATTTCCGATGAATGTTCTTGATGTAGAGTTTTATATTGAGTAATCGCTGGGTCCAGCTTATTTGCAGTATGTAACCAGATTACAAATTGGTGTTTATGATATAAAAGTTCTGCGTTGTTCCCCTTAGTTATTTGTTATAGAATCATATTAAGGGAATATGAATCCGTAAACATTTATTTAAATGTAAATAACGTCGGTGTCTGATCGGGGAAGGCTTGGTTCAGTGTATGTATATACATATGTACTATTGATGTATTTAATTCCAAGTTTAAATTTCAACCTGTATTTAAACGTAAAGTACAATACATACGTAATGAACGTCAATATTATGTTAATATAAATTATTGGGTTCATCGACTATAGAGTGCCGAGAGACCGAGCGAAATAAGCAGAAAGAAGAATAAACTCAGTACCCTTTATGCCGTCAATCACGTATGTTTGAGTTTGGGTAACGTTATAATACGGGTTCATAATCGCATACGCCGTATCGTGCATCAATTTTAATTTGAGTCACATTAACACAGTTTGGTTTCCATTAAGCAAATAAACAATGCCTCCTGACATAACGGAATTTAAGGGCACGCCTCGCGATACTAACATTTTGATAAAGCAAAAGCCGCGGACGAAAAACGTTCTTGCGCGAATCGTACTAAGTTTTAATATAGAGTAACATGAATTAGTGCTGCCTAATGCATGTAATATAGACATTGTATAATAAAACCACAAAATCTCACAGCTCATGTACATGGTATATGTACGTAACAGACTAACGTTCACCCGGACTTGTTTTTGGGTTGTGACCTAGTAAAACTGAAATAATAAACATTGGTACCGCTTATTACTATCCCACTACTGGGTGTGGATTCCACCCTATAATGGGAGTGGCTTGAAACAATATATAAACAGGTTATAACAGAATATATAATAGGCAGAATATATATATTACGTTTTCTTTTCGATGTCTAGTGTTTTTTTTTATCAGTAACAAAACAAAAAGATTCTTGCGTCCTGTTATTAAGATCACGTTCCTCAGATCTAATATGAATGTCCTTAGATTACTGTGTTCTGTTCATATCGCAAACATGTCATAAATGCCTACCATGCACACCTTGTGTTACAACCTTCGAATATAGTTAAAGATGTTCCCCTATTAAAATGTTCATATAAAAATTATTTTCCGATTTGTCTGAATGCCCGCCTCTGTTGTATAGTGCGCTGTTATTGTTAATGTACATTTCTCAAAAATTATGTTTCACGCTCTGAAGCGCCTCAAAAATGTTCATCATGTTTCCTTGTCTCCTCGACGGTATGCGTGAAATTCATTCCGGCATCAAGCCGACATCTTAATGCTTCCGAAATGGCATGTCTTTGTACATGAAATGTCTCTGTACGTTTATGGCCAGACATCACTCTGTATAAATATTTCTCATAGTCTGTTTAGGCTCAGTTTAGGGAATTATAAGCACAAGTTGTATTGTATATTGAATAAAGTTTTAACTTACCTAAGTTAAAATAAATATATATACATATTTGATAATTTTAAATTAAAATTTAAAAACCTTTCACGGTCTATGGTCAACACGTAATTTAAACGAATTGGCGCCATAATAATAACTGAAGGTTTGCGTTCTTCTGTTCTTATTTATTTGTAGTACCGTTCGGTCATTTACAATACAACAGATGTTATAGATGGTTCGGGATTCGGTTTCCGGCCCGGTATGTCACTAATCATTCTGTATTATCCGTACTGCTATCATTACGGATACTGCTATCATATTTATGTACATTTAGAGTATCTTCATGACCCGTATGACACGGACAATATAAAAAATGCCATTTAATTCAAGGTTAGTACATTAAACTACTGGTTACTAAGACTTATAAATTATATTCAAAACTATATTGCAGTGCGAAATATAAGTGTTGTTACAAGATTCTAGTTACGTTCACGTAAAAAATATTATCCACACGTCTCTTGAACAGGACTGAATGGTAAGTCACGAATTCGAGTGCGCTTTGGTCGACTGGTACATAAAGTGGATTTTAAAATGTATAGAACGTAACGTACTACTGCTTACTGCCTTGAAATGTTACACAATACGTTACGGTCCACAAGCTTCTGAGAATACGCACATTGGCCAATACTTTTCATAATTAGTATAGGGTGCTCTCGTCGCATATTAAACGAGTATATTATGTGATATCTTATTTGGAAACTGATGGTCAAGCTTTGGTTTGCAACCATTGCCCAATGATCCCATGATAAGGACTTTGTTTTGTGTACAAAGTCCTCCCTGCAACGCGAACCTAAATGTTTTTCCAATTCCACACCTTGACACTTTGCGTGATTCAAGTAGATAAATCAATACACTATCAAGATCGGTTGTACCATTAAGATATTAAACGATAATACGCAATAATATTATACGCACCCGTTTCTGAATATGTATTTACTTAATTGGATACAAAATTACCTACAAATCAGTATAAAAAAGATCGGTTAAGATCTTGGTTGAAGTTCGCTGATTCACGCTGCCCTGAACGCGCCTTTTTCTGATGCAAAACACGTTGATAGGAACGTGCAAGCTTGGCACCACGGAAGCGAAGTAACTTAAGGCTTTATACGTCTCCCAAGCTAGTAATTACTTCCTATAATTTTTACGACCTCTTGGTGTATTGTTGTAAACTCACACCTTTCACCAGCTGTAACTTCAGATCTCTATTTGTATGTCGACCGTCCATTCTCAGTATGTTTCAAGATGCATTTATCCACCTACATAATGAAGTCCACCTCTTTGACTAATGTAACATGTTGTTTGCCGCGTTGTTTCAACTAAGAAAGTTTTATGTTAATTTTGGTGTTGAAGGATTTTTATTTGATTAAATTTT
>DWTO01000117.1:0-26911 GCA_018244755.1 Jemadia pseudognetus
CGAAACTGAGGGTGAGGCCGAAAGTTCGGTTACGGTTTCGGTTTCGGCTGAAAAACCAGTTTCGGTCGGACACTAATAATTATCTATGGGCATTTGTACGAATGGTACGAAGGAACTTTCTAGAAATTGAGGTTTTTTAGATTTTCAGCCAACACTATTGTGTTGGCGATGTTAGAAACGTGGTACAACCAAACAGATGTTAGCCTATGATCTATTATTTTCTTTTGCCTGAATAAGAACTAAGATACAACTACACGATACACACAGAGACTAAAGCGAGGAACCATACCAACTCGCATCGTCCGCCCGTGCCCTTTGGCGCCAAAACCGCAGTCCGTACCGACCGCCTCACACACTCGCCGCGCTGCCACGCCCCACACACGCTGGCCAATCGCGCGACTCTAAACACCCTCGCGCAACGCATATCGATCTGACCGCTCAAACCGTTTACATTTCGACATATCACGCGCGAAACACTGACAAACAATAACATGTGTGTGACTCACAAAGTAATACCAACCATAACGTCTAAGACATAATGTTCAGTTTGTGTTGTGTGTATATACGCCAGTTACGACGTACTTAACACTAATCATATTGTAATTTATGAGTATGGATGCAAATTTTTTGTCCACGTTGATCTGTACGTTACCTTGAAAATGGAATCGGTAACTGTTGTTTCAAAATTCGCGAGGAAACAAATATAGGTGAAATAATGACTGATTATAGTTTAATATAGTAGATGGCGACGGTTGGCAATAAGATTAGATAGGTAGGTAGGTCTCGTGAGAACCTATTTAGCCTATTTCAGTAGGTACATGTATGCATACTAGTACCTACCTATATCTAAAACAATAATTTTTGTCGTATGACACGAAACTTGGTTTAACTATACTTTTAAGTAGGTACGTACTTGGCTTATGCAATTAAATCATAAGCCCTGTAAGATAAGAATAAATCTGTTATTCATTATAACTGTTTAAAATAAGTATGGCGGGAATGAAAACGCTCAGAAAGATGATTATAGAATTGTTACTGAAAATTATGAAATTATTGAAAACAAATAGGCAGCCTAGATACGATAGGATTATACCCACAAATTGTTCCAGCTTGTGTCAGACATTTTAACTGTAGGTACTTTCTTCGATTGTATTCGGGTTGTTACTTTGGCTACATACCTACCTACCTACACTTTAAAAACCTAGTCAAATTACAATAGGACTTTTAGAATATAAGGAACATCTTAAACTACAAAAGGCACCTACTTGCTTGTTCCTTGATAATTTCAAATTAGTCATGATCACATTAAAATTGTAATAGATTTAGATAACTTCAGAAGATCTATCAAAAAATCATATTTTATAATTATGTATATTATGCTTTCATATATACTTTATATGTATTTTGGATTATTACTTAATAATATATTAATTAATAATGCAAACTATATTTTCCATTCCATCTTTTGAACATATTGAAATAAAATGTAACAATTAAATAAATTATCGTCTATATGTGTACATACACAACTCACAGTGTATCGCTTCAACGCCATCTAGCGTAACGTGTAAACAATAATACGTCTCTTAATATTCCTCAACTGAATGTAGTTCCGAGTTTACCCGTCATGGCGTACGCCATTGTATTGTAGGCAATTGGATATTGTAATGTAGGCATTCCTATTGGATATTACAGGCTAATCTGTTTATTACTATTCATAAAAGAATATAACCATCTATTTCGTTGTTACCATGGCATAAAATTTTCTGTAAATCATCTGAGAAAGTGATCTTCTTCCTGACATAATAGGCTGCACCCATATCATGTTAATAAATTGCATATGCATTTTTTATGTAACGATATAAATTCGACAGGCATGCACTTTATTACAAATCATCATTACAACACGTTTCCGAATATTTGTTTTATGAAAGTGTATAGCAAAACTTAGTTAAATAAATATAAATGAGACGCTGTTTTTAGTTTCGATAATCTTTTGGTTTGTATTTGTGAGGTTTTTTTATTTTACATTTGCAATAAGATTTTGTGCAGTAACCTAACATCACGCC
Source organism: Jemadia pseudognetus (assembly GCA_018244755.1). NCBI lineage: Eukaryota > Metazoa > Arthropoda > Insecta > Lepidoptera > Hesperiidae > Jemadia > Jemadia pseudognetus. The sequence continues at coordinate 2,070 of DWTO01000117.1, forward strand.
TGTAATCTCCGAAGAGGTAGGCAGAGGAGTGTATGTGAATAGAATGGGTGGCAATAAAAAGTCTGGTATTGTGTAAAATTATAAATGTATATCAGTGAAACAGACACAATCCCTAAAATACGTTAATAATTTATAATAATAATTAATAAATGTATTAAGACTAGTTAAGATTAAGTATAATTCTTAAACAAGTTTAATAACACAATATACATTAAAGCTTTTAATAAAGTTGTTAATGAAAAATGTCAATGTACAGTTCTATTTTTCAAAACATTATAACAATTAAAGAAATTATAACTTCAAGTAACACAAGAAAATTACGAAAATATTAGGACAATTTAACTTTAAATAAGATCCTCTTTGTTTCTACCATCAAATGGTATTTTACAATTGCTATGTATTTCATTTACACACAATATAATATAAAGATGTAGTCCTTCGTCAACTATGCTTTCAAAATACAGTAGAACCTCTTTGAGTTGAACCTCGATAAATAGAAAACTTCCATAACTCGAAATATTCAGTGAGTCCCTGCAAGCCATTTCGGTACATATTTTCCCTATTACCCAAAAAATTAAATTGGCCCTCTGTATCTCGAATATGGCAATGTTTTAGTTTACATCCTATACAAGTTAACCGACTAAGAATTTCCCGACACTGTATGTATACCATTTTTTATTAGAAAAGAATTTGGTAGTACACAATAAATAGGATCACCGCTTCAGGAATTTATGAGACAGGTTAACACATGCTTGCTTCTTTTATTTTTAGGTATTAAGGAGATCTTTGGAATAATAATTTTGTTGATTAATAATAAATATAAAAATGTTTGTTACCTTTGTAATTTCATTTTTTAATTATTTCACCTCTCTAACTCCAAATTAGTAAGAATGAAATTCTACCTCTATATGACGAATCAAAATCTGCCTAAATCAAAAACCTCCAGAAGTTGAAAACTCTAACTAGAATTTTTTGGTGTCCCCTTTAAAGTTTAACTTGTGGAGGTTCTACTGTGTTTGTAATACATCTCTAGTATGGTCAATTATAACATAAAAATATTAACAAAATATTCAATTCTGATGTACCAACAAACCAGAATCTCCAGAACTAAATATAGTGTTACTGCTTAGTGCAAATATCTTTAACTATGCAGTGAAAGGGTTTTTTACAAATGGTATTTTATTATTTACTTGGCAACCAACTTCAAATACATAGCATCTGGACAATTTCATATGAATAAAAATAAAATTGTACACATTACTAGAATGGAAAAACAGAAAGAAATAAAGACACATTATATACACATAACATGCCCCGGGGTTGAAATTGTATTGTTGAATCCAAATGCTTTTTTTATCAAGTTAATCTAAGTTTGCTAAGTAACTGAGTTAGTAACTAATACAATCACAAACATCTACACATATAGTCATTACTGAATTCTTCAGTGTTATGTAAACAGAATTTCAATACAAACATTATATTTCTATATTCTCTGGCTTGTTCACATCTTTTATTGGTTCATTCAAAACCAATGGTATATCACCGTTAGCATTCTTCGGTACCCATCCAGTGGAGTCCTCCTCCATCTTCCTCTTTTCTTCTTTCACTCTCTCATACTCATCTATCTCCAGCTGATACTTTGGTGTCGTTATACCAAAGAAGCTTGCCAAAGACTCACCAGCATAGTCAACTGCATTTAGTACCTTAGTACTTGATGTTGAAGCATAGTAAGTGAACCACGGGATCCATTGCAAAGTTTTCTGCAATTATCATAACAAAATAGATAATTGAGTCAGGATTGTATACAAAATAATATAAGATCTTGACATGTTCAACAGACTTTATGTAAAAAAAGGTTTAACAATAATTAACTTGCATGTTCTTAGTCCTTAGACATAGCAATAACTTAGCATTAGAAATGGCAAAAGTAGATATAGCAACATAATCAACCTGATGTAGTCTGAAATTTGGTAAATAGATATAGGCAGGCATTATATAAAACTTTTAATTTAATTTAACCAGTGCCACTATTTTCTTACAGTCTCACTCAGTGGTGTAGTGTAAGGGGGAGCGGTAAGGGTGACAGTGTTTTTTTTCTTGTTGATAATTTCTAAAGGATTAATATATTAACCTTTGACGAGACACTGGCATTATTTGTGTTTTTGCTTGTCTACATTCTCACCAGGTACAACATACAACTTTTAAGGAGGTGCAAAATTTTTTTCCGCCCCAGGCCGCCCATACCCACGCTATGCCACTGCTCGTACTATACAACATTTCAATCAATATCTCTTTATACAACATTTCCACCAGTGATTGCAATATCACTTCAAGTTTGTATAAACTATTTTCTTTTGGAATGTTGTATAAATAGGTTTAAAGTGAAAATATTTTTATTTACCGAATTAAGAAATTATTAATGAAGTACACCTACTTGTTAGAATATTTGTCGATTTACTGAGACCTTTGTGAATTTTTTGTTTGAGCACACAGAGCACATTAATATTAACCTATTATTTTCACAGCCAGCTTTTATTAAAAATAACATATTTAACTAAGTATCATTCTTTGATTAGAGAAATTATTTTTAAAACTCGTAAGGAAAGAAACCAGGTAAGAAAGTGAATAAGTAAGAAAGGAAGACATTGACGAAACAACGTCCGCTTTTGAAATAACATTGTCTGTTGATTATAAGCAATTTATACACTACAAATAAATTAACATATTGATATATTTTCTTAGGTACTTATTAGTGTGGCCGTATATAATGATATATACCGGATCAACGACTTCTTCAGTTTTAGGTACACTTTGCAAATCATTAATTGTGACCTCATCCATCTCTTCTTCCACACCGTCGCTAAAGTGTAGCACACGTATCGGTCTCTGAATGGTCACATGGACGGAATTATTAGTGTTTTCCTTATCGTTTTCCATATTATTTTTAAGTCTTACACACCTTGTTTTAAAATTAAACTAATTTACTTCTTATGACGTGAAGTGAACACAAATGATTCATTCTCATTGTTTACGAATTTCTCTATAATAGAAATTTTGACATTGACGGTGGCGGTGTCATACATACACCTTTTTTTAAATTATCAAGCTTTAAACCTCTTTTTTTTCAACTTATACAATTATTTTTACAATACTTATGAATGATGAAATTATGAATGTAAAATCAATCTAGAAAGACTTAAATAAAACCCAGACAAATACTTTTTCTCAACAAGACTACTTTCAGTACATAGTAAAATCAGATAACAGAGCATTACAAAAATTCTATTATAATCATGTCGTTTTTTTAAAGAATACGTTTATATTATTATCGTACATAATTTTAATATTACACGGTTGTGTAAGTTGAACTATGACAAAAATATTTCTAGACTATAAAACTTATTGTATTCATTGTACGTATGGTATCGTGTAGTGATAAGAAATCAATATCTATTCTGTATTGATTATTATTTACAACATAGTCGTTGTACACATGAGTTGTTTTTTAACTGACTAAATTTATTTTAAAAAACTTGACTGTTAGACTTGATTTCTAAAGTCAATACGATGTGTTAAACAAAGATGATCAAAGAATACAATACAAAACACACAAAAAAATCTCATATTAATCGTAAATTTTCTTATATCGAATATCGATATAAATTAGTTAATGATGATGTTCATTTGAATTGATTCGATTTCAAGACATTAAAAATTCTTGATGTCTAAATTACGTAAAAATGAAAATAAATAGCATTTAAAGAAAATGTTAAGGAAAACTTCTAGCTCCGATAACATTCCTGCGTTCTTGTATGTGTTTAACGTGAACAATGTGTTTATTATTTTTTATGATTAGAATAAGTTTAGTAAAACTTACTGTTAAAGTCATTAATAAATATCGATAATGACCAATAAGAGTATGAATTTGTTATAAAATTATTCTATAAAGGGTTCAGAATTCGTATTATACCAACGTAAATATATTTTGATAATGGCCAGTTAAAGATAACATTACTTACTCCAAGCCACAACTAGAAATTCTAAGTTAAGAAAATCCAGTAATAACTAGCAGCAGTGGCGTAGCGTGGCTTGGGCGCGCCTCGGGCGGCACTTTTATGGAGCGGCAAAAGGATTGTTCCGGGGGCGGCAAAATAGATTTGGTCGTCAAGATATCAACGCTAAATATATAAACTTTGAAAAAGGCGTCAATAGGTTTTTTGGCTCGTCGAACGTAACATCATGCCTGTCATCCCCGAAGAGGTAGATAGAGGATTATAGTACACTCTCACATTTCACCAGGTACGTTTACGTCCCACTATGGAATAGGTGGTGAGCCTATTGCCATGCACCGGGCACAAATACAATAGCAAGTAACATTTACACTTAAAACGCAGATTTTTAAGACGTGCGCGTTAGGATTTAAACCCGATCTACCGGACGGAGAGGTCGAATTTCAAACCTATCACTGCTTCTATTCTATTTGCTCGTCGATATTCTCAGAAGGCCAAACATATAAACTTTAAAAGAGGCAACAGTAATTTTTCTTTTTTTTTGATCATCGAGTTTTTCAGAAGGCTAAACATATAAACTTTTAAAGAAGCGACAGCAGTTTTTTTCTTTTTTTTGCTCGTCGAGATTATCATAAGGTAAGACATAGGCACTTCAAGGGGGCGGCACTATTTTTTTCTGCCCCGGGCGACTGAAAGCCACGCTACGCCACTGAGCAGGAGTAACCTGACCTGAAATTTGAAACCAGGACCTCGCACTTTCAACTTAAACGATAACGAGGCAATCAGTACCTATCGTGAATTAAAAAAAATACTCTTAAGCAATTTATATATCACAAACTCGTTGCAGTCCTATTAACTGTTTTTTACTGCTTATTATTTTAATGTATAACTTTCACTTACAATTAATTAAAATATCGTGTAACCGATATAAACTAAAAGGAATTAAGTAAAAACTATGAATTGCGATAAATAAGTTGTATTTACAACAATAACTTCGATTCTATAACATTAATTAATGATCAGAAACGTAAAACATCTAATGTTATCGAATAAACGGGATAATCGAATATTAGTGAATATAGCCCATCGCTATTTTATGTTAGACTTGGTTGAATTCCCTGTTTTCAATACTACTGATATTAACGACTTGAACATATATAAATATAATGTTGAAAAAAGCAAATGATCGATATTGTTTTTATTAAAGCGCATCATTATGAAGAGTGACGTTTTCAAACTGAGGTTTCGGATTTAATGCAACAAGATCGTATATCGGTGTCAGAAGTAAGCAAGATCAGGGCAGATTTTGTACTTACAGCTCAAGTAAAACCTGAATGAAAGAACGAAACTAGAAAAATGGATTTATTTTGTAGAGGATGTCTGAAAACAGTCGACGATTTAGCTGATTTATTACAGTACACTGAAGAAAGTCGGAGATTATTCATATATTCCACCGGCCTCCAGGTATAGGAAACACATAAACAAACTTAAAGCATATCTGTAATTAGTCAATGTATATATTATATTATATTAGATTTGAACATTTACAACTATTAAAATAATTTATTTAACTACTTTAAATCATTCTGTTGATCCTTACAATATTATAGGCCTCGTAAATTAAAATTAACTCTGTATTTCAACAGGTGAAAAGAAACGATCTATTTCCTTTCCAATTATGCAAAGAGTGTTATTATAGCATGAAGACATTGTGTAAATTTAAAAAGATATGCAGAACATCGGATAAACAAATCAAAAGTTTTCTAGCACTTAAAGATGTAGATGAAGGGCTGGACTTCAGTACTTTCATAAAAAGACATGAAGAGTCCCTTACATTCAGGCAAGTATTTAAATGATCCATTCATGAAATTTGACTGTGTTATTAGATAAAACTGAGGTTCTTGCGGTAACAGTATATGTATAAAATGGGATAATGGAGTTAACCATTTATGATTCACATTAGAACTGCATTATTTGAAAATGAGATGAACTAGTATAATTACAAGATATAAGATTATATGCAATAGAGACAAGCTTGATATATACATGCATATAAGCACAAAAAATAAATGCATAAAGAGATACATTTTTATTATTTCAAATTATTTGTATCATAAATTTTCAATAGCGGAATTCCATTATCCTACAAAATTCAATATGCTTGGCTGCTGAGGGTGTTGTAAATACTGTGCGGTCTGAACACCAGTAACAAAATTCATATATGTATAGATATATATCTTCACAGTAGGCTCCTGTTAGTAGAGTATCAAAACTTCTATAGTATATATGGGGCATTTGGATTAATTGAATTGATGATGAATTAATTTTTGGAACATAATTTAATTTGTCTATAACTTAATTGTCTTATCATCATCGTCCTATTGCAATTCAGTTTTGAACATAGGCCTCGTCTGATGGGTTCTGCCCATTGTTCCCTCACTGGGCATGCAGGTTGAGGATCACAGAGCAGCCCCTCGCACCACCTCTATTGCTACTCATGGGAACCCAGAGTATGTAGCTATGCTTAGGCAGGATGTACTATACCACGGTTTGCTAGTGCTGGATTTAGTCACCCCTTGTGACATTCCGTATCCTGGCAAGGGCAAACTTACCATAGAAGCCTCTGAAATTATTGTTATCTTTGTTAATAAATGCTACTAGAATCTTGTAAACAGTATAGTCTGGAGCATTCATAAACTAGAATAAGCTGATATATTTTTCTCATTTAATGATATTATTCAAATAATTGGTGGTCCTGCACCTATTCCATATTGGTACATAATTGTAACCAGTGAAATGTGGGAGTGTAGGTACTACATTCTTCTGACTACCTCTTTGGAGATTACAGGCATGATGTTACGTTTTGTAGTGGTCTTTGTATCAATGTGCTTGGTATATAAACTTCGAAAACTACTAATGTGAAATATATTTTTAGATTGCCCATGCTTACTGAAGATAATGTGTCTGCTAAGCAAAAGGTCAAAGATGACGATAATGGTATGTATTTCTGGCTCCTTTATTAGTGGTCTCTACAATTTATATATAAAAGGACCTCTATAAGTTGAACTTCAAGGGAGACACCAAAAAATTCGAGTTTTCAACAAATGGAGTTTTTCGACTTAGGCAGATTTTGATTCTACATAAAGAGGTTGAGATTCATTCATACTAATTTTGTGTTAGACAGCGAGTTAAATACATATTCAAGTTACAAAGGTAGCAAACATATTTTAATTTATTATTAATCAGCAAGTTATTTCAATATATCCTAAAAATGAAGTGGTAATCCTATTTATTGCATACTACCTAATTGTTATCTAACAAATGATGCTGTACTTACAATTTCGGCATATTCTTGAAGTCCGTTGAGTTATAAAGGTTGTAAAATAAAACATTGTCATGTTCGAGATACCAGATAAAAGGTCAAATTTAAGTTTTCAAGTTATGTCAAGAGGTAAAATATGTACCGGGATGGCTTGAAGGGACTCACTGATTATTTCGACTAATAGAGGTTTGAGATTTTGAGTAATAGAGGTTTTAACAGTTGAAGGGAAGGGAACAAAACATTTTTTCAAGTTATGGAGGTTTTTTACTAATCGAGGATCGACTTAAAAAGGTTCCAATGTATGTACTATTTATAAATTAATGTTAACAATTATTTTCTAAAACAAATGAACAATGTGATATGATGGACAGGTATATAGAGGAACTGGAATTTTGTATTTTAATAGTGAATATTGCCTGACATCACTAACAAAGCCTAACAAGGAGATCGACATTTGTATAAAATGTTAAACCTTATTGTATGTGTTTCATTGTCATTTATCTCATGTTATTACTATTTTCTTACAATCTGCAGGAATAATTAAAAGACTGGCTCATTGTTTGTGTTGGTTGCAAGTGTGACTGCTGATCATGAGGTACTGGGTACAAATTGCAAGTCAGGCACTATAGAATTTTTTTAACTTATATTTTCCAGTAGTGGCTCGAAGTCTGGATATGTGCCCGCTGTATGGCAATAGGCTTACCACTTATTCTATAGTTGGATATAAATGTAACTGGTGAAATGTGGGAGTGTTAGTAATTTAGTATAGTAGCAGAGGAGTGGCGTAGGAACTCCTTTGCTTGCCTCTTTGGGGATTGTAGGTGTGATGTTACATAATCAAAAGACATCAGGATTGGTTATATTAGTTATAATATGTAGAGGTCTCTTAATAATTATGTTCTTTCAGAATCAACCTGTACAAGTATACAAAATTTCATGACTGACCTATTAAGGGCTGAAGAAATACCAGATTCAGAGGCTAGCATTATAAGGGAAGTGATTGAAGAGGAAGCAGATGTTTTAGAGGATTCTCTGGATTCCCATTGGCTTCAAGATGATAACTCTATGGAGAGTGACTTTGAACTGAATTTTAGGTATGTAGGTGTTTTTATTATCAAATGCCACAATTTCAAACTCAATTCAGTAACTCTCTTTTAACAAACAAAAAGCCATGTAAGCCTATTATGTGTTAATAGATTATTTCAATAATGGTTGGGAATCAATGCTATTAGAAAGTTTTATCAGTGCCGGTAACGTAACCGGTGAAATGTGGGAGTGTTCTGCATTCCTCTGCCTACCTCTTCAGGGATTATAGGCGTGAAGTTGCGTTTTTTTATCAGAGTGCAGTCTTTGTGTTAGTACTTTAAATTCACAAAAATGGGAATGGCTTGATATTATCAGATAAAATAATTATTGTCTTGTGTTTGCTTGTTATCATGCCATAGTTTCACTCTTAGAGTTATCTAAAAATTTTACCTACACCTAAAGCTTATACTTTTGAAGTCATATTCTGTACTTCTAGTCCTGAAGATACTATACATATAAATTCATTTTTATTTTATAAAATTCTAGTCTGGGTTGCAGTTAATTGGGTCATAGAGTAATAATTGTTTTTGCTCATTCTTTATTAGACAATGTTTCAAAACCTTTGATAGACTAGTAATTTATTTACTCATATGTCTACTCACATGATTATGTTCCAATCCTGTGCTACCCATAACAAAAATAAGTTATTATAACACTAAATATCCTCATCAACATCACCATTGTATCATTACATTGTTAAACATCGGTCTCTGCTCATTATGAGGAGGTCAAAGAAAGGGAAAGCTTATCTGCCATGTGCTGATTGGTATACTTCACATGGTCTAGGACTACAATTATAAATTTCCTTACATTGTTTTCCTTCACTGTTGTAGCAAATATTATTAATCTTGGTCTTTTTTTCTTTGAATATGATGTTTAGATAGAATAAACCTAATAAGATATTATTTTTGCACTGTCAGTGTATGGTTGCTTTTTATGTCCCGTTAAAATTTAATTGTAATGTTTTTAAATTACACTTTCATTCCAGTTTGAAACAATTTTTAAGTACACATTCCACAAACAATGACCACCTGTATAGTTCTGACTACAGAGAAGTGACATCCAATGACATAACGTCAGGAGAAGATTATGACAATATTCAAGTAGAAAATACTTTTGAAGGAATATCTGATCCTGTGGATAGTACTTATGTACCTGAAAATGACACTATCCCTATCGAAACTTTACAGGAATGTATGGATCCAGGGGATAGTTCTTATGTGATAGAAAATAGTACTATCCCTATCCAAAGTACTTTACAAAAATGTACAGATCCAGTGGATAATTCTTATGTGATAGAAAATATCCCTATCCAAAGTACTTTACAAAAATGTACAGATCCAGTGGAGAGTTCTTACATAATAGAAAATAGTACTATTCCTATCCAAAGTACTTTACAAGATTGCACAGATCCAGTAGATAGTTTTCATATGCTAGGAAATGGCACTATCCCTATCGAAAGTACATTACAGAAATGTACAGATCTAGTGGAGAGTTCTTATGTGGTAGAAAATGATACTATACCCATACAAGGCACTTTACAGCAAGGTTTAGATCAAATGGATAGTACTTATGTTGAAGAAAGTGACTATATACCTGTTGAGAATACTTTACAAAAAATCACTGATCCAAGAGATACTTCTTATATTATAGGAGATGATGATATTGCCATTAAAAATACTCTAAATAAAGTATCAGATCCAGCAGAAAATACTTATTTAATACAAAATGTGAGTAATATAGACATTGAAAATGATGCAAACAGTTCAAGTTGTGCCATAGATATTAATCTTGAAAAAGCTTTAATGGATGAGAATAATCAAGAAATTCCTCTTGAAGAAATATTGGCTTCACCATCAGGTATGTTATTCAAAATACATGTATAATTAGTTATCTATTAATATTATTGTTTATGAAATTTATTTTTATTAAATGTTTGATTGTTACAGCATTTATAACAATATCCAATCCCCCACCGATAAAAAATCAAACACTCTTGGGAGAAAAGGTATATATGAAACAAAATAAATCTCCTAATTTTGATACTGATTTAGATTTGCTTATGGGAAAATTAAGTAATGTTAATTCTAATGGAGGGCAATTACTTGAAGTCAAAATTGATAACTTAATCATGGATAAAGAAGAAGATAATGAAGGATTACAAATGTCCAACCAGAAGAAATCGAAATTTAACTCCGCTAAACACATTGGAAAACTGGGGAAACTTAGTGTAGACAAATCACAAAAAGGAATGTCTAAAAAAGATCAATTTATTATAGATGAATTGCTAGATAGCAAAACAAGCTTAGAAAATTTAAATATGCCTAAGATAAATGATGAAGAATTGGACTTAGAAGTTTTTGATGTTGGGAAGACACAAAAAGGAAATTTGGACATCAAAGTGTTAAATATGGGAAAAACACATGGAAGTCAATCAGATACTGCAAACGTAAGTAATTGGTTTGATAATAAACTGGATTATAAGACAATAAATGCTGATACTTTACAAACAGAAATATTGGAAATAAAAGAAGGTGGTAAGAGTGACCAGGAGGGTAACATTTTGGAAGATTTTCTTATTGTGAACAAAGAAGAATTAGAAGATATAATAAAACAAGAAGAAGATCTTAACCATTCAGATTGTGAAGGCCCAATGGAATGTGACAAAGTAACTGAAGTACCAAAAGACAATCATGATAAAAATGTACAATTGAATAAAAACAAAAAATTGTTAAGTGATAAGTCATCTAAAAATGGTTTATTTTCTCGAGAATCCAAGAGCCCTTCAATTGAAAAAAAATATTGCATAACAAACTTTTATTGCAAAATGTGTAATAAGAAGTTCAAGAACTTAGCAGCTTTGAAAGTTCATTTTGCAAGATTCCATCAGTATCAGATTATTATACCAAAGTCACCCACACCAGTCAATATAAAAATATGTGAAATGTGCAGTCGATCATTCACAAACACTAAATCTCTATTACGCCATCTTGCAAGTCACAAGGTAATCATGAAAAACATGGAAGATTAATTTATTTTTATTCACACGGGGACACACTCATACATTGAGTTAGTTGTAGCATTTGTGAGACACACATATAATTTAAAGTTACAATTTTCAGAATCCGCAAGAGTTCTCATGTGAACGATGTGCATTGACATTCCGGACTGAACATGCATTGAACACTCACAAGACAATTCATATGAAAACGACAAATAAACCTAAAAATTCAAATTCGGTTTGTATATTTCACATATGAGAATAATAATCATTTAGGAATCAATTGAATATTTTGTCATTGATTGATTCAAAAATATAATTTCAGAGATATATCTGTAAAATTTGTGGGGCTATCAGTACTTCATCATCTAATCATTTAACACATCAGAGGCGACATTCTAAGAGCTATACCTTGCATTGTGACGAGTGTGGTAGAGGATTCTACAGGACCACAGAACTTGAGATTCATATGAGGTAAAAAAATATTAATAAAATAATTGTATTTTTTTTATTCTTACAGAACTTTTGTTTCAAAAAATGTCTGGAGCCACTTGGTGTTCCCCTTTCTTACTTAAGGCTCATGAGTAGCAGTCGATTCACAACAGACTTTGATATGTACATAACTTGGTTATATATGTACATACTTGGCAGTCGTTTTTTACTCTGTGGTGAAGTACACCGCATGGGTAAAGAGGAGTTCGGGCATCTAGGGTTCCCTCTGTCCCTATGTATTTTCATTTTGACTGCCTTCCGGTGACGTCACCGCGCCTAGGCCGTGTCGATGTCGTCACTCACCGACCTTTGCTCCTATGGAATAGATGAGTCTATTGCCATACACCGGGCATAACTTTCAGATTCCGAGTTATTACTAGAAACTTTAAGTTAAAAGAATCCAATAGTACCTGGATCTGGAATTTGAACCAAAACCTCTCGATCAGCAGTCGGGCTTGCAGCCACTCGACCAACAAGGGAGTCAATTATTTAGTCAGATTTATTGTGAAGTAACCCTAATTACAGGCTTCATACAGGAGAAAAACCTTTTACATGTTTATACTGCGACCGAAGCTTCTCCAGGCGGGATTGTCTTAACAGACATATGAAATGTCACACAGGTATATATATACTTTTAAATTTATTTACCAATAATTCGCTTAATCTCTACCTACACTTGTCTCTTCTTACGCATAATCTCTTTCATGTACCTAAATATTTAATTATTGATGTGTCGTAAGAAACTCTGCATATTGGAAGTGAGAAAATGGATGACTAAATGTACGTGAATATCAGTAGGAAAATTAAAAAATTAATGTACTGTCAAGCTTGGTAATATTTAAAAGTGGTAGATATATTTAGGTTTCTAATAGCTCCTCCATAAAAATATTTGTTGCTGTATCAAATAGAATATGGATTACAGTTTTATATTATTACATGGATATTTTGATGGATGGATAACTACATATTAAACATGTTTTATTTTTACAGAAGAGAAACCATTTGATTGTCAGTACTGCGGGCGAACTTTTGCTAAGCGATACGACATTAAAGTTCACCAGTCGTATAATAAATATTGTTTGAAAATCAGACAGAAACAACTAGTACAAAGTAATGAAGTATAATATAATTATTGTTAGTAAATAGTCAGTCACGGGTATTTATAAGTGTGGTACTCATTACATAGCAGTATTTAAATGTTGTTACAAAATTGTAGATTAAATGTTACATGTGTAAGTAAATATTTGTAATTTTCTTTACGTCCTTTTGAAGATCACATGAACAATGGTGGATTAATTGGGTTGTTAGGGGCAGAGACCCCTGGGTTTCTAGACCCAGGGAGCCTCCAAATATTTATAAGCTCCCTTATCAAATCCTACAAAAAGCTTTAAAAATATGCTCAGTCAATAAGTTAGGAAATCTGAAAAATAAAACAACTTTTATAAACAAAACCAAATTTTATATTTATGGGTTTCAATGAACAACACATCTCCCAAAAAGGAGCAATATACTACAGAAAGAAATAAATTCATTTGTATTACATATGGTTACATTAAAATTGTATTTTGCATTTTAGCTGGAAAAAATTAAATGTTATATATCAATTAAATTCCCAATTGTATAGGTTACACGAAGTAGCGACCACCTTATTATTTACATTAAATATTGCTTGTTGCCACATGAACATTACATCGTACATCAAGCCAAGAGGTTTAATTCTGTGTATGACAAGATATTTATCTATGTAAATCTTTGAAATGTTATTTTAAGATTGTCAGTGACTTGTAAAGGCGAAGACCTGAATGCTTGACTTGCCTTCAGCCGTTGAATGGCTAGAAACTGGCTAAAAAAGACAAATATGAACATATTCAGATCCGTCGCCACCTATAACTGATCAAAAAGGAAATAAAACTTCTCATCTAACCTTAAACCACACTATAATAAATAAATTCCTATAGACAAATATTTGCATGAACTATTGGATATAAAACAAAACATTAAAGATTTAACAACAAAACCTTGATGGATGTAAACACACCCAATTACTATAAAAACAATATAATTGGACCCATTTGCTAATTACTGTTATATCCACATGTTTAAATGAATGTGGTCCCATTAAAGATGTTTTATGGATTGTTTACATACTTGTATTCAACAATGACATTAAAGAAAATAAATCCACTAATAACCTAACCTGCAGAGTATGATATGTATAGTGTGGCACATCACATTTATAAAGATACATCTAGGCCTAGCATTGGGACATAGTAAAATGGAATGAATTTATTTAATAATTTATAATGTGTATTGCAATATTATACAATTACAGGTAATTACCAAATGGGCACTGTGCACACCTGCTTTTGTTGCTTATTCCATGTAACATTTTCAGCTAAACAAACATTTTAAATTAGAATTATTATAAGTTCATTAAACAATTTTATTAGTGCCACACATATATCTATCACAGACACTATCTTCAAGGCTTTTATACAGTAGTCTTATCATCAGCTGGATACTATTAAATCATTTTTAAAAATTGAAAACGGAAATTGATCAAATCTTAGACTCTTAGACATGTTTTGCTACAAACATTTATCGCCAGTTTCCTAATCAAGTCAATGATAAATAAGCAGAACTAGCATCTAAATGTTGAATCAGAAATTCACGCTACTAATAACTGTCAAGCGTTGGATGTTTGTCTGTAGAAATTAATTTCGCTCGTTAATTTTTTAAGTGACGTCTCCATTCATTTTACACACTACATTTGGTATAGCACACTATTACAAAATGTAAAAATTAAATTACAAAGTAAAAATAGATACAGCAGCAGCAACACACACCCATTTAAAAAAAAATTATTAACAACAATTTAGTCACACAAATCTAAATTAAAGTACACAGTGGTACTTTACACATAGACATAACTATCAACAACTTCTCTCAATCTGGAGACAATAAAAATAGAAACAAAAAACATAATGTGATGATTTTAAAAGTGACATTGTTAATAACATTGGAAATACATGTAGGTATTGTTTCTCTTTATACATATAACCGATAATTTAATAAAAACGCTTCATACCGACCATAATTACTGTAAAAATAAAAATATCTCACAAGCATATATTAGTTCCTTTATATGTGTGCATTATGTATACATTGTAACAATATTATGTTAGGAATAATTTTCCACTACCTTGACACTATATGAGTAACTGAGATAGACAAATCTCTTGGGCTCTCTGTTTGATATTTAGTTTATAATAGAGAATAAATTAACGAAGGGGGACATTAAGGGCACATCATGTTGGTAAGTGATACCGCTGACAGGCTTCTGACTTACAAGGTGACTTCATTTCAACACGAGAGTTTCATAATAATAATAAGTTACATTATCATTGTACCTCTCGTCTAGAATTACTTGTATCATTGTCCTCTATTAATGCAATCATATAATCACTCCAACAGAGCAATACTTGAAATTAATTTAGATGTTTGAAAAATTCAAAATCAAATACAGTTTTCCATTTCGACTGTGAAATGATACTAATGACAAGAAATTGGATCTTTTATGATTATTATACCATTATAATTATTTAATTAAACATATCATGTCTATCTCATCATCACTCTGTCCCTAATATGCATTGCAATAATTTAACCATGGTGATATGTTACTACAACCACCATTATCACATTATTATTTTATAACATAATTTTCAAACAGATATAAACTACATAATTTTATATCACACCTGCTACAGCTAACAACATTCTAATAAATGGAGTGTTACATTGTTAACGTAAATTAATTGTTCCTAAACAGTACACACAATTAATGAAAGCATATAAAATGAAGATTTTCTTAGAACTCACTTTTTTTTATTTATACTGTGGTTAAAATGTTGAAAAACTGTTTCATTACTATATATTATTATTGTTACATATATTATTTAATTTTACATTTGTCTTTACACTTAAAAATTTCATCCTGCAACTGTAATGTCTCAGTATTGAATGACTGAAGAAATAACGAATGAAAGAATGACAAAGTAATGTTTAATTCATCACTACATAATAATAATTATTTTTAACACTAGTATTTTTGCATACATCACTGTATGTGATATATGATTATATCCTTCCATTAATTGTGGTAATTGTACATAAAATATTATAATTTCTCATAGTCACCCCCGTTACTAGTTACCACTCCACCATATACACACACTCACTAAGCACCGTCAATTGTTTCACATACACATAACAGTCATTTCCTGCAGAGATCGCAGCAGCTAAGATTTTTGGCCCTTTGGTCTGTTATTAAGAATATTGTTCGTTAAACCGTTTTCGGTGAGTTTAATTCGCATCGACGAATTCTCGTTGCGTAAGTCCGACAGCTCCCGGTTCAACCTTAACACTTCTAGGACAAGTTTGTCATTATCCATTTCTAGCTTCTCTAACCTGAAAAAGTAAAATGGTTATTGCACAATAATAAATAATAACTCTCTTATTTTTAGTTGTTGCACTATGCACTCTCAACAGTGTTGGAGTATGTTGATAATTGGCCTTTATCCATCAGGCCTTAGTTCATTTCGTGTAATTAATGTAAGAACATTGAATACTCGTATTTATGAATTTAAAAAATGTTCATAATTATCATCATCAGCCTATTGCAATCCACTGCTGGACCTAGGCCTCCCTTGAGGGGTTATGCCAAATTTTACTTGAGACAAAAACAAAAAGTATATGTCAAGAGAATATCAAAATACAGAAATGACAACAAAACACACCTAATATCCATGAATTGGTAAACAGAGAAATGTAGTACACTCCCACATTTCAGCAGTTATTTTTACATCCCACTATGGAATAATTGTGGAATAAGTATGGAACAATAGTACCCAATCTGGGATTTAAATCCTGGGCCTTTCAATTGACAATAGTGCTTGAAACCACTCAACCAAGGGGACAGTCACAAAGGAAATTCAGTAAAATACCTTTTTTGTTTCTCAGTAAGTTCTGTTATATGATCACACGCTTTAGCGAGGATCCCTCCCTTGCTGGCGGTGTCGGGTAATCCCGAGTTAGGCACCAGAGCTGCCAGTTTGGTAATCCAACTGTTAATCTTATCCCGACGACGTCTCTCAACTTCATTGTGTGTAGCCCGCCTTTTGTCATCACGCTGCAAAATTAGTGTGTATCAAATATGAGTTGTTTAAGACTTCAGGTTACTAAATTGTGGATTTAAACAATTTGAAGGATTGAAATTGAAGTGGTTTTGTAATATAACGCAACAGCATTTTTAGTAGAGTAATCTGATATCAAAAAACAAATTGATAGTTTTCATAGCACTTAAATTTAGAATTAAAACAACAATGAAGTTCTCTCTTTGAGATATAGATGAATACTTTGACAGTAAATGTATAAAGCTATTGCAGTCCACTGCTGGACATAGTTCTCCTCTGATGGGTTGTGCCCATAATCCCCACAATGAGCATATGGGTTGAACATCATAGAGAACACAGCTTCTGGTACTTTCTATGCCGCTGCCCATATGCGACCAGGGCATTTCGCTGTGCCTAGGCAAACTACGCCACACCACAATCCACATGGATGAAATTCTACCTAATTATGTGTTGCAGCAAAACATACTTATACCTTTTTTGCACTAGTGGCTCTAGATTGTAAAGGTTGTCGTCTTATGATCTTCTTTGGAGTAGATGAAGTGCTATATACCTCAACAGGATTGCTGATAACATAGAATTCTCCATTGGGAATCACTGGAAAAATCACATATTATTCAATTAATTTTACGAATGTCTCAGAGGTATCAAAACAATATTTCAGATAAGATGTTATTAATAGTCTTCTTTCTGTCTGTTCTTAAGTGAAATATAACAATGGTTAGACACAGCCCTTTATTAAGCATAGTAATGTAATTTGTTGGTTGTAATCCTTATTTATGTATTGTTCATACTTTCTACTAACTAATTTCAGAGATGAGTTCTCAGTAATCAGTTTAGATCAATATGTAATTGCTATGAAACAGAAGTCACTATATATCAAGCACACATATATGATAACTGTTTAAAATAAAATCACACCTGTAATCATTAAAGAGGTACCCAAAGACTGCAGTACACTCTCACATTTCACTAGTTGCATTTACATCCAATACACAGAATGAATCTTCGCCTTACAAGAGGCACAAATCCTGACTCTGCATTAATACTAGAAAGTTCCACTAGAAATCCTAAGTTAGAAATAACCAATATTACCTGACCAGGGAATCAAACCCAACACCTCTCTATTAATAGTCACACATTGCAACTAACGACCACACAACAATTGACCAACAAGAATACTATGATAAGATTTAAATGTATAAAAACCTTTATAAAGCTACTTTACAAAATATTAACACTTACCATGGTTTGGGGAGTGTGCTGACATGTTGTTCGCAGATTCGTCGCCAGTCATTTGAACAAATTTGTATGTTACTCCTCCAGCTAGAACATAATTTTGCAGGAATTATGATCACAGCAAATATAAGATATCTTTAATTATTTACCTCTCAGCCTACCCCGCAAGGGACCTGGCGTGATGATATGTATTTAATTATTTTTGGTATTTTTAGAAACACAGCATTTGCATTTTATGTGAATGCTGATGCTAAAGACACTGATATCTTTAAAATCTTATAGAATGATTCACCTGAAACTACTGAATACTACAACAACATTGGAACTGGCGAGAATTTATAATAAATGCATAGGATCTGTTTACTGCCATCAAGCTTCACTAAATAATTTGTTGTCTAACTAAAGTGGTAAGTTTCATCCCAATCATGCAGATATTTGACAGTCAGCTAGTAGTGTTACCGGAATATATAGACTCTCACAACGTACACTATCGAATCTACAAATTGTCTACTTTCTATTATACTCACTATTATGTTATTTTTAGAGCAGTAAAATGAAAAACATGTTATTGCAGTTTCGATGATGTACATTGCGAGAGTTGATATTTAAGATGAATTTGTTCATTATGCATTACTTTGTATATACATAGTTCAAAAGTACACTAAAAGGCAGTAATGACACAGAAACTCCTTCAATGTTACTAACGTCTGATTTATTTTTGAAATAAAATCTCAAAACTTATGAGCTGATAACAATGGGGACATCTGCCAAATACAAACTTAACATTATTCAGTCAAATAACATAAAATATTTTATATAAATAATACACCTCTACAGCCTGTTCCATTAAGTTGTAACATGACTTTCACTATTGATAATGAAATACATAATATATAAGTATTGTACCAAATAGGATTTATTTCCTTATCTAAATCCCTGATCAGTTTTCAACTGATAAATACAGCCCGTTTCTCATTAATAATATTTTTATGATAATTACTACAGAAAAACTTACATAAATCCCTGAAGTTGTAGGACAGATCTTCGTCGTTCGAGTCCAAAACGGACTGAGAGACTAATTGGGACCTGTCACATTCAGCACTCCCTGGAATTAAACATAATTCAATTTATCCTGCCGGCTAATTCAATAACGTACACTATAGGGTTATTATTTCTCATTATAATACCACAATTCAATTTTAACCACATTAGTAAACAAATCCATGTGATATGTTATTACAGTTTTGCGAATATTTTTTAGTAAACGTCAATATAATTGACAAAGAATTAATAGTAACAGTCAACTCACCGAAAGAGCCTTCTTCTACCATGCCCAACAGCTCACTATCGGCACTGCAAAATCATATTTTAAATTATCATACTAAGTAATAAACATTTAAAAATTTCATATGCTAAAAAATTGTCATTTGCCAAATAGCAAAACGAATGTTGACCTTCGACGCCACTTTACACTGTTGTAATTATGTAATAATTGAAACTTGTAATCTCTATATTTACTCACTGAAAATAAATATACCTGTTATCAAGTGAGTTTTCATGGATGTCAATTTCTACTTTAGCCATTGCCCGTAATTATTTTTGAATTTTACACAACTTGATCACGGGGACAAATAAAGAGGTCATGTGATGATACCATAAACAATTTTGCACAGATAGTGTGATCAGATCTACAGATTAGGTTTTTCATGTTCTTTTTTAAAATAAAAACTAAAATGTTTCTTATTTTCCTTAACCATTATTAAGAAAATATTATTAATTAAGTAATGACAATAAAAGTTAATAATACGTAAGGAGTAAATTATTCTGTTCTCAAAACTTTCAACACAGTGCCATCTAGTAAGCAGTTCTTAAATTAATTTTCCTATTCCTTTTGTTTGCCAATTATATTTAATGCCACTAGATGACTCTTAAGGATTACTTACTATATTCACACAATAGGTAATGAGTAAATAGTAAATACTAAATACCTATGTAAAACTATTTAAAAATATTATGTATCCAAAGTCCAACCATATTTTGTAGTCTGTTTAGTGTAGGTTGCGATTTAGTATTTGCTACAGTAATTTGCCGTAAAGTATGGGATAGTCCAATAAAGGACAGCTGATGAAGATTAGATATCTTGATTTATCAAAGCAAAGGACGTTATTAGTAACCTCTAGTAACTTCGTATATTTCTAATAAATTGTTATTCCTTATAATATAAGAAGCTTTTTTGATGATACCTATATTCATTCTGAGGGGAGACAAGTGTTTAACAGTAGGAAAGACTTTAACTACAATACCCTCAACCTGTCACTCTATATGGGAAACAAAATATGATCTAAGGTATTTCCTGCCTGTTTAAGAAAATTTAAAAGAAGACTAGAGTAGGTTTTCAGTCGGCAATCATGGGAAGAACGACGGTATGTTTAGTCACATTATGTCTTTCTCGAGCTTAAAGCATGTGGAGGCTTCGTGCCCGAAGCTTCTATGCACTACTACACACTATTTTGATTCGATTAAAAACCCTATATAACTCATTGTCAGTATCTCTCACAGAGCCCCTTTGTAACTTTTAGTAATGCCCCCTGACACGATGCTCTTGCCTAATTTTGTAAATTGGACAATGAAGTACGTACCTACCTGATAACGACGCGTGATAACCATGTTGATTTTAACATCTAGATCAGTGTTTCCCAACCTTTTAAAATAGAAATCAAGTTCATTAGATAGCTCAGATATCTGAGATATATAATGAACACATAATACCTATAATTTAGTGGTAAGTTCCTAATCCGAACTTCTGATTATTCCAGTATATCTGTACATTTACCATATTATTACAATTACGTGCCTACCCACTTACATAGCATGGCTAAATATTTATATGTTAAAAGGTGTACAAGCCTAATTTAATTGTTGTATGTAATTAATTTTGTTAAGGTGTATCTAATGGTATGCGTGAACTTTAAACTGTATACGTAAATTGTCATTAGAATGAATACTTAGTATGTAAAATTGTTATGTAGATAAGTGAATTTTATGTGATTCCCAGCGAGAATGTAGCTTTTTAGAGCTCAACTAATATCTTTGCACATTAAAGATTTTCGTATAACCTTTGCAAAGCTGTCTTTAGATGATTACTGCGCCGAGGTGTAACATCTTACAAAGGAGACGGAAAGGAAAGCTGAGATCTTTTGTTACGGTACTGCACATCCAGTAAAATACGAAAAGTAGAAGCATATAGATACAATCTGTACGACGAAGCATTATACAATCTTTACGAAGTATGTACGACTTTATAACTTCATTCATTTTGTCTTCTTTGCAGATATGTGATATGTTGTCTTATTTATTATTATGAATGTTTTTAATCGATTTCCCACCTATTTTTTCAAATACATGTTTTGCCAAATATATATTGAACGTCCCATTTGATAAAAGAAAATTGAATAGTATTCATTAAATCTCTCGGAAGACTTATCATTTCGGCTCTCGACACTTGCGACAAAAGCCTGACTAATATCGCAATTCAGCGAGACGAACCTGAATGAAAAACCGTAGTAAACTTCGTTTACAAGTATGTAGATTATTGGCCACGCGTTAAGTATGCGCTCACATTTCGTTTAGCTTGACAGGTACCTATTTGAATTCGCGTCACTTTATTATTGATGATTAATAGGACAGTACCTATGGCTGTTAAATTTGGAACACACCATAGACAATTTTATTTATTTTGTATACCTGCATATAGTTTCAGTATAACAAAAAATAAATCACTTATTTATGGAGCACAATTCAAATTTATATAGCAAATGACAATGCATTAAAGTAATTCAGCATGTTACAATATCTTCTGTATTCCTTTTTTTCTTTTTTTTCATTTATTCAAAATTGGATCATTATAACACTTTTTTGTACGTCAACATAAAACTACCACCGATTCGGAAAAGGCCTCGCTATGGAGAAAAAGCGGTGAAACTCCATAGGCGTGCTACTGCATCTTTCAATACATGTAAGCACATATTGAAATACAAATCATAATTTTAGACCTTAGAACTATTTCATTCTGCCTATCTGCCATTTGATTTTTAACTGATATAATATAAGGATATCAGAAACTTTTTTTGCTAATCAAATAAAGTAAACAATGAATGTAATGTTTCGAATTGTGTTTAGTAGTCCACATTTTACTTTTCATAAGTGTAGAACACGTTTGTTCGGAGTCGTTCTGTAGTTGAGTGTAGGCGCTTTACTGAGTTGGTATTGTTCGTTAAGCCAGTTCTGTGTGGCATCATGCAATCCTCGACTACTTTTGTATATCTACACCGACAGTTGAAGCATACTGCAAATGATGTATGGAGAGGAAATTGGTACTTTGGAAGAACTTTGTGTGATACGAATTTTTAATATAGGTACAAGTTTTTACTAAGTTGTATAATTTTCTTTCGCTTCTTCTTTTGATGGCACCTTATTCCGTTGGTACCAAATGGTTGGTAACAATTGTCAGGCCTCATCGGAGGCTTTGAAGGCATATTGCTACATTCACGCTTCACTGATTCGCACTGGAGCAGCATGGCGGGAATTCCTTTAGAGAGTAGCGAGAGAGACTCAAGCTCATATGTAGGAAATAAAAGAAACGATTTATCAAGAAAAACGCCTAATTAACAGCCACTTAAAACGCACCTATAAATTCATTTAACTATAAGTAATCGTTTTTCCAATTATAATATTATAAATAATATATGATTGGGATAATCAATACTTAAAACGTTTCAATACCTTGTGACTATTCAATTAATAATTCAGTCAGCGACTAATTCTTGAAGGTTAATTGGTATTAGGTCAAGTCGCTAGAGTAAAACATTTTAACAAATTATCTTTTTTATCTTTTAATATCGCTGTTACGAATTGGTTCGTGAATTTTTTATTCTTAGTCGCGACAACAAATTGGTAGTAAAAAAGTAGATATAAAAAGTGTACCTAGGGAGCTGGATTTGACCTCGACTGGTTTGTAATTCCAGATACCACAATTCCGAGACAACGCTAAAAAACATGACCCTTCAAGGATTTGGATGGAAGCAGGCCATGATCAATATGAGAGGGTTATCTTTGTCTTTAAATCATCATATTGCTTGACCAGCGATGAATAAAACATAAAAAACACAAAAAAAAAGTAACAACACGCCTGTAATCCCCGAAGAGGTAGGCAGAGGAGTGTAGAACACCCCCACGTTTCATCAGTTACGTTTATGTCCCACTATGGAATAGGTGGTGAGCCTATTGCCAAGCACCAGGCTCATATCCAGATTCCGAGCCACTACCTACTAGAAAATCTAAATTAGAAAAATTTTGTAGTGCCCGACCCGGGAATCGAACCCAGGACCTCCCGATCGGCAGTCGCACTTGCAACCAATATTACCAACGAGGCAGTCATGAACAAAAATACCCTAAAAATCATATTTTACGTAATAGTTGCCAAAGAGATCGGGAGGAAAAACTTTAATTAAGGAAACCATTTAATATATTATTAGGCAGAAAGCTGGCAATGCTAATATCCATAGACAAAAATGATAGCATCCGTTTGCCTATGATTATTGTAATATACATTTAAAGGAAGCAATTCTGATCAATGGTTACTCCCGTTGACACAAATACAAGTTAAATAGAATTATAACGAGGTTTAGTAAATAAATTAGTAGGATGCCTCCGAAGCGACGTCGAATTCAAAAACTTTTAAGTGGCTATTTGAAGTTAGGCCGCGATGGAACGTCAAACTAAGCTTTTAAAATGTCCCTTTAAAGCTATCTAGTGGCCAGATATAATTTTGCTTAATGAGCGAACTCACTGAGGACTCAAATCAATTAGTTCTTTTAAGTTCTAAAAGAGAAAAGGTCAATCATTTTCATCCTTCTTCTATTAAGTTCTAGTCTCCCCTCAGAATAAGAGAGTTAATGCCACAGTTAGTTATATTCACAAAGTATGTGTTGGAAGTCTTCACACTTTTTAAGTAACGTTGTAGAGAATTCGTAAGCTGTGCAAGTTTCTACACGATGTATTTCTTTAGCTTCACGACAAGTATAATATATTGTTAAGGAAAACTATTTATCTAGTTTTTAACCGTGCTTTTCGTATTTTCCCGTGACGGTGACACATTTTTCCGCAGCAAAAAGGCGATTGAATAAATATTTGAGACGGAAAAAGTTACATATACTTGTATACATGCTACATATAAGCCAAGACCCACCTATTTTGATCAAATAGGCCAGATACCGGCTTATGGGGGAGTCAGAAGTGTCCGAAACCGGCGCGCATGTATGAAGCGAGTGATGAATGTGGAGGAGGAGCGGCAGGTTTGTAAGGATAGAGCTATTTGGCACTCGGTGCTCTCTGCCTACCCCGCAAGGGACCTGGCGTGAGTATATGTATGTATATACTACATAAAATATATGTATATAATTTTTAAATATATGTACATATATTTAAACATCACATATCCC
>DWTO01000118.1:0-26883 GCA_018244755.1 Jemadia pseudognetus
GGAGGCTAACCAGCACAGGACTAATGTCGCTTTATGAAAGCCTGGTACTTCAACGGGGGTTTGATATGCAGTGATTATTAGCAGTTGCTTTATTACTGTTTGTGCATAAATGTTATCCTGTTGTAATATTTTGACCTGAAAGAGTATTTTAAAGTTTTTGTTCATTCGTTCGATATTATATTATTAGAAAAACAAACTTGCATACATATATGTAATACATTTATTTAGGTACCTACTTAGAGACAGCCTCGTTGATCGAGACTGCAAGCGTAAACTGTGCTAATCGAGATATTCTGGGTTCGATTCAATTAGATTTTCTAGCGGCTCGGAGTCTGGATTTGTGTCCGGTGTTTGGCAACAGACTCACCAGCCATTTCATGAGGGCACGTAAACGTGACTGGTTAAACTAACACTTTTCTGCCTACCACTCCGGGCTTGACAGGTAAGAAATGTTGTAGCTTAAAATTTGAAACAATTCTTGCTTGTTAATTTGCTTTTAGTTACAGTCACAACCATTGTTTTTTCAGCCATATAAATCAAGTTCGTATTTAGCAGGATTAATATTTCACTTCCAGCTAAAAGGAATTTATATTTTGAATAAGTGTGGAAGATTACTAGACATCGTAAATACCTTCTTCATTGTGCTAGAATTTTACTCATTCAAGTTGGCAACTTATTAATTCCAGTTGCGTATCACCCATTCACATCACAATTAGAGCAACACACGTATCACGTACAATATGTCATATCATTTCGTTAATCATACAGAATGATGATTATAATGTTATCTGTACGTCTTCCCAGGTTTCAATGGCTATTGTTTTTGCCTCTCGTTTGATCTCCTGAGTTGATGTGTGTTAGATAGAGAGGGGAATACTGAATCACTGACGTAGCTGCGCGTGCGCTGCGAACCGTTACCTATGATTGTGTGGTGTAAGTTATAAGATTATTATCGTACTGCCTGTGGACTTTATTTATTTAAATTGTCCATGTGTTCAGTACTATGGAACCATAATATTTGTGCTGCCTTGTAAACTATAAACTTTCCGGGTATTTATTTAAGGGGCGTTTTCTCTACGCTGTTTCAGTTATGTTCAGCGTATCTTTTATTTTTTTAGAATGATACTTAATCGTTTGCTCAATGTGTTCTTCACTTACGTTAACCTACAGCGGACTTATAAGTGACGAGAATTATTGTTCAAATTGAAATATCTAATCAGAGGTTACATAAAGCCAAATAATTACATCTATGTAGAATTTGTTTATCTTAGTTACGATTTAAAATCATCAACAGTGAAAAGTATCGCACGTTTACCGCTGTTCGCTCATACCGTATGAAACAGCAAATGCACCGTTAGTATCGCGTTTCGTTGGAAAGCCGGCGGATTGTTAGTCAAACGGGTCAGTATTGTGGGCTACAATTGGACAAATGTCCGATATCGTTGCTCATTTGTGCTTTTTGTCTTCGTAATGGCCTTTGTGAAGGCTTCAATTTTCGATTTCATGACGGATTGTCTCGTTTGTTGACGTGTTAGACATCTACTAAGTTCTGTTGGAGCGTTTGTTCCATTGTTTATGTGATTTGGTCCTGCTCTGTTCTGGGTCGAATATTTTCGTGACGTGTTAATGGAATTATTTTATTTTTATAAATTTTATGTCATTATTCTTACACTTATTGAAATAGGGAAGCTTCTCTTAATTGACTAATTGATTTAAGTTTTTATTCCACAATAATAAATATTTATTAGTTAATAACGGTTTTTTGTTTTCACTAAATTTCTTTTTATTAAAGTCAACGGAATTTCCGTTTGCTAATTGGGTTAGTGTGACACAAACTTGTCTTTTTTGGTAGTTTCTTTAAAATATCTTTGGGTTTTTGTAAATGGAGAACAATGTCTTTTGATTTATTAATTGACGGTTTTCTTTGACCCACTCAGTCGTTGTAATGAGGAGATACAAAGATAAACTATGCTAGAAATTACTATTTACAAGATTATTACTTAACATCACACTTGTGATCCCTTAAGAGGTAGGCAGAGGAGTGTAGTTCACTTCCACGTTTAATCAGTTACGTTTACGTCCCACTACGGAATATATGGTGAGCCCATTGCCATGCCCAAACATATGTCCATACTCGAAGCCACAACTTGAAAATCTAAGTTAAAAAAATCCAGTAGGTAGTGTTCCACCCGGGATTTAAACCCGGAACCTCTCGTTCGGCAGTCGTGCTTGCCAACAACACGAACAACGAAGCAGTCACAAAACTATTAGAAAACGAAAAATTATATTTATTTATTTAGTATTAATTGTTCCTTGCACTGGGCGCACTTAATGCTTGATGAAATTTTCTACCCGTATAGTTATTACTAAATATGCGTTGCTGGAACCGTTACAGAAAATGATATTTTACGAGTGTGACTGGGAATTTTGGAGAACCATGAATTAGGCCAAGTCCCGTGCGTCGAAGTCCCACGCAAACCGGTTTTTTCAGCACAAGCCATAAACATCAACCCTATCAGCTAACACGCACACACCTAAAACTCATTTCGCAAGTTGCTGATTATACTGTTAGTTTTTTAATGTATGCCATATTTAATTATTAAAAAGAACAGGGAGATATTAACTGTAATTAATAGGAGTCATTTTGAACATTCGAATAACGAATTTAGAATTAATGCATATTTTAAATTTTCACACAATATTCCGATTATTATCTTTTTCGGTCTTGTTTCATTTGCTGACCACACTTTCATAGAAGACTTATAGGGTTAGCAACTTTAATCATTTCATTACACCCGTGCTACATCCTGAGCTACATTTCGTTAACCATCAGGTGAGATTCTAGTCAAACGGAAGTTTATCTTTAAAAATATCGCTATAAATTATTCTTAATTCTTTGTTATTACCACTTTATCGATCGTTGTTAATACTAATTCGGTTTATTCGTATGGATAACTGCCAGCGTTAGTAACATATTCCTTATTGAATTCATTACATACTATTAGAGGTACTTTTTTCAGATTACAATAATAAATAATTTAATAGATCACTGGGCAGGTCGCGGTATGGCGCGGTCTATCTAGGCACAACTAAATGCCCTGACTGAAAAGCGTAGGCGATGCGAGAATCTATGCTCTGCGATCTCCAACCCGCACTCCCAGCGTGGGGATTATGGGTATAACCTCGTCAGGGGAGGCCCATGTCCAGCAGTGGATTTAATAGTAAATATATTTACACCAAATAAAGAGGAAAGCGTCAAGCACGTAAGAAACCGGAGCGTGGCGTCGTTAAATCAATTGGAAAGTGCGCGGCCCACTTTCTAGCTTTTTGGCATTTAAGTTCGTCTTGGGGCATATTAAATCAGCGTTCGTTTTAAAATTCACGCATTTTGTATAATATTGTATTATTATATGGAGTAGTCATAATACAATGTACATGAAAATATTAATATAATGTACTTTTAATATCGTTATATTAATACCGTTTACATATCTGTGTGTTTGTTTTAGGTACATAATGTTATATTTATCATATAGCTACTAATTATATTAATACAATGTATAATTTCATTTTGGCTGGAATATTTGAATTATTCATCTGATGGTCCAATTGTTAGTGATCCTAACTACTACGCTCTAGGGGTTGTGGATTTGATTCAAACCTAGCACATATATTTTTGTAACTAGATCGAATGTTCATTATATTTCTAGATGAACAGTTATCAGTACAAGTATTTGTTAAGACATACCAAAGTAATGCGTGTATCACTAGACAAGGACAGGTTTGAGATCTGATGGCCGTGAGTGAGTTATTTTAAAGTATAATTTTACCTTGTCCTGAACTACGTTATATATATAATGTACAATAATTAACAAATTAATTGTAATAAAGTTATTTTAAGCGAAATTACATTAAAATTAATTAAGCATGACGCATCTCGCTCAGTTCCTGGTCTGCAACTTCAACCGAAATCGTGCTGTAGAATTTTCCAAGGCGTCACTCTTCACAAATTGATTTTACACTCCAAATGGCCAGGTACTCTGAATAATTGCTTGATTACGTACTTTCTAAATCACCTGGATTAGCTATTGTAATCATAATCGACTAATGACGCTGAAACGGACGTATGAACTACGAAGGAAAGTTTGAGTTAAATTCTGTGATCATTGAGATGTAAGAAAATTGATCATCATCAACATTATTAACCCTTTTATTGTACTGCTGTTAGATACAGCGGGTGTCATAAAACGTGGAAAAGATTAAGCTTTAAAATTACTATATAACCAGGTCCGTCCATGGTATTATTATTATATAACCAGGTTATGGTAGGCAGATAAACAAATATCTGTCTTTACAGACCCGATGTTCTTTTCCTGCATTCAACTCTCTTAATTCTCAAAAAACAAAAATTTAATATTGGGGTACATAATTCTTGATAGATAAACTTGTTTGCAACTCCTTGCTTTTTTGCATGACTACATCGTACCGCCTTGTAGCTTGTATTTATTTTTATTTAAGTGACAATTTCGTTACCAATACATACACTGACTGACGTTATTCACGTGTATTCAATATTCACATTCTTTGCTCCGTATTCTTAGATTTGCACAATATGCAGCCGAGGTTCCTATTTTAACAGCTCTATGTTAAATAACTAGCGAGTTTTGCAGTTATTTGCGAAAATAAGAAAGTAAAATTCGTATTACATACTTTCACTGGCGCATCGTTGGCGCTGTTACCTGCACTAAATGCTTCAATGCATTCCACTTAGATTTTTTGTGCTTCGACGTTGCTGTACGGCTTAGTTGCCGTCGTGAAAAACAGGAGCTGGCTGAGTGGACGTTACAGAATCGTTATAATTCACTAATTACGCTGTTTAATAAGTTTCGTGGTGATTAATTACTAAATTAATGTGTAGGCATTATGTTAACAATGTTAAAATCTTTATCATTTGTAAGAGATTTTATTGTTTCAAGTGCTTGTTGTTTTAAAATGGCTCTTTTGAGTTTTTCTCTTCTTTTTAATTCTGCATGTACCTACGAAGTCAGCTACAAAATGATCAATAACGTAAGCGTTTCCATAGGTATGTTTAGTGTAATACATTATGCTCGAAACAGAAGTACCGACATCTGTACCAACGCAAGCGGATTTCATAGAACTTACCGTCTGACTACCGCACTTCGTTTTGACTGTGCACCATCTAAATATTTCCACAGATAAAATGCCGGCTGATTCATTTCAAATGAAACGGTACAACAAATAAATAGCTCTTGATACAATATTTAAATACCGTCTTGAGCAATTGCGGGAACGTTGTACCTGTGATACAATGAACTACGAACAAAGAATTTGATATCTTGTTTGTTTTGTCAATATTGTTGTTGGTTCAGGGTGAGTTGTTTTGTTCATATATCTTTTTTGAGACATACATGACCTCTACCGTATAAACTAAGTTTGGAAATAATCCATGAATTAGCACACTAACGGTAGGTTAAGTAATTAATTAATTTATTTGTTTATGAAGGTAGTTCGCAAAGATGGTATAGTTTTTCAAAGCTTATACGTGTAAAGGATTAAACAAGCCCGAATAGACAACTAAGATGGCCATAATCAAATTTTCTCTGTATTATTAAGGTTTGGTTATAAATATGTATGTATAATTGTAATACAACATCACGCCTGTAATTTTCAAAGATATATGCAGAAGAGTGTAGCATAACACTCACTATTTCACAGTTACATTTACGTCCCACAATGGAAGAGGTGAGCCTATTGCCATACACCAGACACATATTATATAATTATTACATATACGGTCAAGCAAGGTTCCTTACAGGGTCGGCTTTCTCCCCATACTGTGTATCAAATATTTCTATTGTTATAGTACATAGGTAAAGATAAATAATTAATATAATAAATATAATTTTAAAGTAATTATTTAGACTTAAATACTCGTTATAATTAAATTTAATTATAGCAACGTAACTAATTTTCAACATAAGAAAAATGAGACATTTATATTATCATTAAATATGTTGCTCGGGACGGGCATATGGCTAATATATGTTTAAAGATCGACATAGTGGGAAACACTGGTTTGACAGTTTATTGAGATTATATCGATTTTTAAAATATACTGTTCATAAATGAAATACAATTGAGCGGATAATACAATGCCACCATGAATATCAAGGTTTTCATGTTGTTTTCAACTTTCTTTTGTTATAGTCTTTTGTTATCATATCATAAACGCTTAATGTACATGTCACGTTGCGAGCGGTGTGCGAACCATTGAGAATTTTCTAGATAATTAATAAATGTTTTTGCAATAATACATTTTTATTGACATTTTTGGTTGTTATTAAAATTCAAGCCTTGAAATGTTCTCGAATGAGAGAACTCTACGATCTAAATTAGCTTTCATTTTATTTTGCTATCTAATTAGTATAGTTCTTTAGACGTGTCTTCTAAAAGTTTTTCAGTCTGTAATTGTCATTTCCCTGTAATAACAAATATTAAACTTTTATAACGCAACTGTTGAACTTCTGCCAATTTCTTTTTTAATAAAATAATAATGTTTATACTGCCAAGGAGAAATAGCAATGATTTTATCGCTCCACATGGACATCGATTCTTTTCTCGTTTTCTATACTACAGGTGTCTTAGAGGATGAAGTCACCGTCTTGTACCATTCGCAATGTCAACGCCGTAACTAATCATTATGTCTTCTGTCAGTTGCATTGTTATGATAATGAGGTTATTATAGTGTGACCATTCTTGTTAAGTTTCGATGTCGTGGCCGAAATTATGAAAACTTATTATTGCTTCGATTTATTTATTTAGATTGTACTGTAAAGTGGGGTTCATGGACTATGCCCCCTCCAGGGGAGGCCTACGTCCAATACTAGTCTGTAATAGGCTGATGATGATGAGCAACGCGGCAGCTCCCTAGCCTATTAAATAATAATAAAAATATTTTAGTGGGTTAGGCCTTATACACGTCCTGCGTTTCTGCATTGTCAAGTAACTGCATTCTAGTGTCATACGAATATTAAGTACAATACTACACTTTTGAAAAACTGGCATCGTTGGAGGAATAACGAGTCAGATCAATAACTCCTGACGTGTTCGTATGATTGTGTGTTACCTGTGCGGTTGTTAATTGGATCGACGCAGCCTGGCGTTGTTCATTGTTCCCTTTCATGACATTTGTGGTAATTGTGTAATTGTCAATCGTATGTCTGATGTATTGACGTATAGGTACTTGTCTAGGAATTATTGTAGATGCATGCTTGTTATTCCTTTCCTGAATAGCTTTTCCTACAACTGGTACTGAGTTGTCATGGAATTGCTGCCGTAATATGGTTGTAATTGTATTAGTTTGAATACTTGTTTCCGATATGCAAGTGAAAAGTACAATTTTGTTGCGTTTTATTTGTCTCGTTTTTTTGGCCTCTTTTTTAAGAGGTGCTGTTGGGATCTAGTGTAAAACCATATTGTTATATCCTATTATATGTCAATAGTATAACAAAAGTATAATAATAATAACAAAAACAAAATTGAGTAAATGTGGAACTCGTGGGACTACTATGTTCCTCTGCCTACCCCTTCGAGAAAATACAGACGGGATGCTATGTTTAGTTTTATATTATATAGTAATTTAATCTAAAACCATTGATGTTTAATCGTGTTATTAAGAATTGCAACCAAAGCAGATAATTTGGAATCGGATTATTCACAAACAAACTAAATACCTATCTAATCTTCACACGACTCACAGTTAGTTTCTAGTTTCGCAGATTTATGACAAACGCAAGCGGCTCGTAACCAGTTCACGGGACAAACAAGGTCCCGACTATTCGGACCCTCGCGCCCCACAGATCACTGTGAATTATCTAACACACTCCATCTTAATATACACCAACGGGCGGGTAAAGACTGCGCGTACACAGAGCGAGCTATTGCCGCATGTGGTACGTTGATTTTGAAGTTTAAAATTACATTGACAAAGTTATTATAGGTTGGTGATTTTATATGAGCTTGATCACAGATACTGTGTCAGTGCAATTTGCCTGTTCCCTGGTATAATACTGCTCCCACGATGTAACAAGAGGGATGTATTCTATCCGAAGGAGTGGAAAAATCAAGTCAATTACAGTGCCTATAAGAAAACATTATAAGATATGGTATATTTGTATACTTTCAACACGAGTACGTAAGCCTTCAGCATTGACATTTTACCTTGTCCTGAGTCAGACTGGAAAAGCAAAATTGATAGGCCCAGTGACCCTTATTACCTCATGAGCTGTTAACTCGCCGATATATTACGACTATTAACATACGATTACAATTTAAATGCTAACTATAATGAACTGGCATTAAACGATTATAAGTAGTGTATTAAAATGCATAATAAATATATATTAATCGTAATAATATTAGCGAATTACACATTATTTACTTTACTGAAGTAAATAGGATTAGATTATTTAAATATGCATTTATTTATTTAGATAACAGAAGTTTAAGTTAACTGTAGGTAAAATTAAAATGAATACTAAAGGTATGTCCAATATATTATTATCATTTTAAATTGAAGTACAAAAACGCATATATGAGATTTGCAATTTCTTGATAGTTTCTAGTAGTTTCTGTCATAATTATGGCTAAACAACCTTTTAAATTAACAACAATTTAGTTTTTTTACGTATTATTTGCGCAATGACTGCATAACTTTGAACGACACAATTAAATTGTTCTTACGTCGATTTCACTTACATCGCTAGTCAAAGTGTTCGCTTCCATTCAGCTGGCACCTTCACATCCACGCACGTGGAGTAATGATACTACAGGGTTTTAAGATGAGTGTGCACGGAAGTTAATGGTACCTTTTACCCCCATGCCCCTCAATAACACCCCTTGTACCCCTCTCCCACTCGTGCTATCTTGATTTTAAATGTATTTATTCATTTTGCATTTACGACGATTTCAATTTAAATTGTAAATTTATGTCAGTTGTTTGTATCGTTTTGTAATTAACGAGACTTGTTAAAATTTCGCTCAGAGCGAGGAATTTTGTTGCATTTTAAAAATATTTGTTAATCTATTCACTCATTGATAGCAGTTTCGTTTTGTTTAGGAACTAAACTAAGTACCTAGATAATGAGCATTTAAAACCATATGAAACTAGTCTGTTCAACTCGGTAACTAGGCTCTGTCTACCTAGTAAGGCTTCAGGCGTGGAAATATGTTAATAACCCATTCAGTAAATCTTTTTTGAAATAAATCATTCTCTTCTTCAAATTATAACACTTCTTGAAAGCGGATGGGATTGGTAAGAAATATTTGCATTCAATATGTATGTGCTTATAGTACTTCTAACAAACAATAACTTCGTACATGTGGAACAGATAAAGAGCACATGACAACAAAGGATTAGTGAACTGTTTTTGAATACATTTGTCGTGACTGTGAATGCTGCTTTTGTTATTTTCGTATATCTCCTTGTCTTTGTTCGTTATCAATTATACAAGGAAAGGCAATACGGTACATCCGTTATGTCAGCATAATAATAAATTTTTGCCATTTTATTATTTTCTAATACAGAACGGCGCAATAAGTTCAATAAAAAAAAAACGTAAGCTGGAAATAACGTTGTGCGTTTCGCGAGAGCAACAGTAAAACAATTTTATGAAAAAATAAAAAAAAATATATGTTTAAGAAAATAATAAGCTTTAATTCCTGATACAAGCTCGGGGTCTCTTTAGGACTTCTGTTTCTCTCTCTCTTATCGTCAAATTATCATCTACTTATGGATATCTTGCTTGAGCTGTATTCAGAACACAATTTTGTAGTTGAATACCTCTTGTTTATGAGGCTTATTTGGCAGATATCAGATATTTTACGTGATCTCATAGATGAAGTGACTCGACCTATCCGCAATATTAGTTTTATTCAAGTTTCATCATCATCATCAGCCTATCTCAGGCCACTGCTGGACATAGGCCTCCCCAAAGAGAGCCACCGCGCCCTGTCTTCGGCTTGCTTGCTTGTCTTTATTCAAGTATAGCAATTATTATAACAACATACATACATATATATCTTCACGCCGGTTCCCTTACGGGGTAGGCAGAAATCAATAAGTACCAAATAGCTCTATCCTTACAGACCTGCCGCGCTTCTTCAACATTCATCGCTCTCTTCATATATGCACCCTGGTTTCAAAGAGATCTGACTCCCCATCAGCCAGTATCTGGCCTATTTGATCAAGATAGACGAGTCTTGCCCTCCCTCGGCACCTGCGTACATCATACATTCTATATCTGTTTCGTCATTCCTTTATAATCCATTCTCTCATGTTATTATAACAACTAGGCGAAAATTTAACGTCTATTAAAAACAACAGTTCAAATACCTACCTTGTAAGCGTTGTTCATAACAAGTCACGAAATATTAATAATGATGAGTTCTTGCACAGTAGGTACCTACGCGTGGAGATTCAAAGAAATGGTGCACAGTTGGGCCGTCAGGGCTCACAAACCTTTGGTAGGAACGTTTGTTATAATGATATATTTGGAATACGTGACGCGTCGAAATAATACCAAGAGTACTTTATTGTTACAATGACGGGTTACTTCTTAAGAAATATTTGTCAGATGCTTGCGTTACGAACGTATATTTTATAGGAGGCTTAGTTGATTCTGAGTTTCATTTATAGAATTTGTTATATAAATAGAACATATTGGAAGAATTGGTTTAATTGGAAGAATTTAATAACACTTAGTTCAAGCTTTTATGTAAGTATGTATTCTATATTGTAACTTTTATGTACTTTAAATAGTATATAAGTATAGTCTGGCCTATGGCCCTTTAATTGGTAACCCTACTGTAACGGGTGGTAGGTTAGATAGCCACCCCGCATAAATATTTTTGCATATGTGCGTTAGTATAAAATTATCTTAATATATGTATTTAGTCACTATTTGGCACTCGGTGCTCTCTGTCTACCCCGTAAGGGACCTGGCGTGAAATATATATGTATGTATGTATTTAGACGTATATGTAAGTAGTTTATTAACTGTGTGGAACCTATAGAATAAGATGTGTCCAGCGTGGAATCAGATGACCGCGTGTGATTTGTCTGAAGATATGATTGTTAAGATTATTATAGTTACAGGAACGTTGTAAACATTTTGAAACGTTGCTAAGTCCTGTCGCAGGTGACCACTCGCGAGGGAGAGACGATGTTATCGCGGGAAGATCACGTCACGGTCGGTGATCACGTAGCGCGTAATTTTTTATCACTTCATTATTTCTACGATAAGCGTATACCTAATATAGTGATTTTTCGTGCGTCTCATAAGCCTGTAGTTGATATATTTTGTATAGGATTTAAAAAAAAATGTTTTAGGGTTGTAATGTAGGTATTCTTTTATGTGTAATCAACAGCCAGTTAGTACAAAAATGCTGAGGCAAATTTAATCGAAATTAGCTATGTTAACTAAAAATGGCACACAATCACTGTAAGACTATTATCTTGATTCAATAAACCAATAACAATCTGCGCTTCAATACTTGTCTCATAACTGATATTGGAAAGTCTATTCATTACCCTATTTTATTACTTTGATACCTTTTTAAAACCACCTGTCAACCACAATGAATTATCGGTTGATCGAACAACTATACATATTTTAGTATGTAGTAACCAAAATTATCCACCTGTATGTTGAGGTACTCTCAGTAGCCTGACATGTACTCGGCATACCCGTTGATGCATATCGTCATCGAACATAATGCTAATACCTCGGCTGGTGCAACAGGCAGTCATGCGAGCAATGAGCGACCGAGCGGTTTAAGTTGATTACGTTGCAAGGCAAATAGTGGGACGTAAACGTGACTAGTGAAACGTGGGAGTGTTCTGCACTCCTCTGCCTACCTCTTCGGAGATAACGGGCGTGATTTTACGTATAATATTAATTCTGTTATAACAATAAGTTAGCACGAATGTGTTTGCTCTAGATTTTTTAATTTCGAAAATGCCCAGGAAGCAGCCACATAGCAAATAGATTTTTGGTTCATAAACGCTGAAGCGCGCTTCCAAATCAGAACATTTTCACTAAAATTTAATAGTACTCGTAAGTAATCCGTTAATAGCAAAAGGCTTTCACGATATTGAAGGATTTGATTTAAAAGGTCCTCGAAATGAAATTTATATTGAACAGGTCATAAAGTTTTCAGAAATAACCTTGTCAAGTTAAAAATATTTTATATAACACTTATCTCTAATCGACCGGCCTATCTTTTCCGTAAATGGGCGATATAATACAAAACCTACGAAAATTTCTATAATATCTATATTTTCTATAATATCTATAAATATATAATGGTATCGACGAATTATTTGCATATTATCAAATGGAAAATATGAAATATACAAAACGACATCACGCCTTATTACCTCGACGATGTAGGTAGAATACTGTAGAACGACCACTTTCCACCAGTTATACGTCCTATGGAAGGGGGGTTTGTCAATTGACATACATATGAAATATATCAATTGACATTATGTATATTTTGCATGCAAACACTTATGTAAATCAACCTAAAGCTGAAGCAATGTGCCTAAGAGCATTACATTACCGGTACACGGACTAATCGGCTATTAACCGGCAAAGGACATTCGTGTTAATAGCCCTCAATGCATTACAGGATTGTGCTTCATTGTAATTCAACACTTCACACGAAAACAATTGGCTTTGTCGCTACAGGCTCCTTTTCTTTCAACAATTATGTGTAATATGGAAGAATTGAAACCGAAAAATGGTTATTATTATATCATGCCAGATCCCATACAAGGTGAATTTTTTTCTATCCTGGTATATCTGATGTGATTCATCTGTATTAGAATCATAGACTGAACAGTAATACTATCAAATATTAATACATTTGTAACCTAACATCACGCCTGTAATACCCGAAGAAGTAGGCAGAGCAATGTACACTAGTACACTCCCACGTTACACCAGTTAAGTTTGCGTCACATTATGGAATAGGGGATGAGGCTATTGCGATACACCGGGCAGAAATCCGAGCCATGGTTAGAAAGTTTAATTAGAAATTATATGTTAGAAGAATCCAACAGTACCCGACCCGGGATTTGAAACCAGGGCCTTTCGGTCAGAGTCGCGATTACAACTACGCGATCAACGATCCGTGACTATGTACTCCTATGTTCTCAGATTAAATAACACTTTTTTGTTTTGATTATCTCATTTATTTTTCGGAAGAACAAAATAAAAGCAATTAATGAATGATATTATTTATTGCGATGTTTTTTGTTTTTTCACAAGTAAGACTATTAACTAGCGGTGAACTACAAAGGGAGCCAAAGATGAAAATTGTGAGTCTTCCAATGCCCGTTATTACTTTTCTAACTCAATTATCTTGTTACGATGCGACTTAGATTCTCAAAATTATTATTAATAAGCAATGTTATGAATTAATCTGGTACAAATAGATTAGTTCAAGTTAAAGTAAATATTTATTGGCAATATCGAAATTTTCTTAAATATTGTAAGGAAAATCAACAGAACTCTAATATGACGTATGTTTCCAGTATCTCTAAGGAGCAGAACATACTTTGTGTTCACTTTGAACTCTATTCCTTACGCTTTAAGAAACATTTTACATTATAAAATTGCAGCGGCTAGTCCCATTTATCACAATACTCCAATACACTTTGCAAGTTGGTTTGCTACTTGGCAGTCAAGGAGAAATCGTTCTTGTCGCCTTAAAAATAAGGTTCTACTTTTCATTAGGGATGTCCCAGTGCATTAGGGCATTCCCCATTGGTTTGAATGCAACATTCATGAGGAAAATCCATTGCTGTGCGGCTGTGGTAGGATTGTGAATATTCTGCTTAAATCGACATAATTATTCTTGTTTGTAGGAAAGCGGTTTATAGAACTTACACTGAAGAAAGGTAATATCCTTACCCACCCACCCAAAGAGAAGAAACGCCACAGGTGTCGAATGAACTTAAGCTTCATATAGTGTGTATGAAAAGGGCAATGCAATATCAATGCGAGTTTTCCCTAAATTCTATAATAATTATTAGTCACCTGAACACAAATTAGGAAAAGCTTTTAATATAGTAATCACGTATCTTAGAAGTATACGGATATAGGTACATGAATTTCAAAGTACATAGGTTTTTTATATAGTTTTATATTTGGATATAAAAAAATATTCATACTCAACTTGCAAATAATTTGTCCCAGGTTTGTAATTGAATCCACAACATCCATCTCAGGGGTAAAGTTCCCTTACCACTGGACAAACAGATCAGTGAAAGTTAGTTTGATTGTGGATATATTCTATTCCCGCCACTCTTAACCTTTCATCCAGCTGAGCTCTCAGTACTTACCTAATTCCCCAATCAAGCTATTAACTAATGTAAGACTAGTAATGCTTTTGAAAGTAAAATATAGTCTGTATCCCAGAACCATTATCATCGTAATTATCTTATTGACAATTATAATAATACCTAAAAGACGAGTATACATAATAACTTTATTGCAAGTAGAGGAGCCCAAAGATATTTCTCAGGACCGTAGCACGTCGATGGCCACGGTGTCTGTCCTTTATGAGAAATAGGCTAATATATGTATGCCCATTATAATTCATAATAAATGGAACAGAAGAACCTAGTATTAAGTTTTTTTAAATAATGATGGTATGTTTTTATATGAGTTGGTCAATGTTGCTGGCGTTTTTATAATGGTTATTAGCAATTATGGGTATATTTATTGCCCTGCACGCCAGTTCCTTCCGTTCCAGACAGATAATGGTTAGTTATTAAAGAAAACTAGAATGTACGCGCCTGTAGATCTTAGTTCTGGCGGAATGAGCTTAATTTGCTCATAATGGTTCCCCACTGATGATTACTTTGCCTCTTCAGTGCTTGAACGTGCTCTGAATGTAGTGAGTTAATAGCATTAACTCAGTATATTAACGCTTTGTCGTCTAGAAATTGTGCATTCCAGTTGCAATCAGTGTCATGTTCGCATTTACCGTAAAGCTGGGTAAATTTATGGCAAAAACCCTTTATGAAAGTGTGTAAGGACGGTTATCATTCTGTGTAGTTAGGTATTAATTGAATTGAACGACTTGTTGTGAATTTGCTCTTATTTGTTTTAGAAACTTCTAAAACATCAATTCACTTGAGTCAATTCTCCAATACCAAATAATGATACTCAATGTAAATATTGCTATAATTTGTTTTTCATATCTTAATGGTATTTGTGCCTTATGATTATATGTATTTCTCGAAAACGTGATACCCAATTTATGAATAACTCGATGGAACCGTAAAGGTATATTAACATTTATATGTAGATATATAATATACACATATATGTATAATAATATGTGTATACTATTAATATTCCTTATCTGATTCCCTGTACGTCACGAAAATTCACATAACTCATATGAAATCGTTATTATAACAGAGGCTAAGTCCCAGTCGTAATTTCACGGTTGGTGGGCGCATCGTGGGTTTGCGTATTATTACCAATAATCCCTTCGTAGGCTTTCATTTCAATATTTTCAAGGACTGAATAGATATGTTCGCTCCGATTTTAATGTCATTGTATTTATGTCTTTCTGTATAGATCATGAAAGAGTATTGACAACGTGATCAGGGCGGCGGGTACCAGTATAACTAAAAAAGAGCACTGCTTCTTGCGGCGATGTTTGGTTGAGGCTTATGCCCAACAGTGGACATCTCCGGGTTGAAATGACAATACTTAGCCAAGTCAAATATTGGACTTGGTTTATATTCTAAGTTAAACAAATGTTTTGTGTAAATAAAATTGGCTGTCTGAAGTTAAAAATTATATTATCGAGTGTTAAACTTGTTTTAATAGCAGGAAACTATAAATTTTGGTTAAAATTGATTTTATACTGTTGTAGTAATAATTAAAATTATTGGATTATCTACAGGACTTGGCACCCGTTTAGATCTCAATTGTTTTGTCGCCGAAGTTGACAACCACTCAAATCCTTAATGTTGCACTTGGCTCACATTTTGACATGATGTTGACGGGATTTCTTACTCTAATTTTAAATGAACGTTATCTTAATTGAATTGTATATAACGTTAAAATAATAGATCATGCTTACAACTGGTATTTAATATCCGTGATTTTTCCCAATAACATGTTCACCGTGTAATATAAGTACAATGTTAATAAACATATTGTTTGCATGTACACAGCCCCCATCATTATTTTAACATTCCAACCTACAATAAGTAATTCGGTACCTACATTATGAAATATTCAAAAGTTTCCGAGATATATTTTTAGCTTCGATATTAATGTACATACATTGAAATCCATTTAATACACAATAATAACATTGTTGAAATTGTTTTACGCATTGTCTTACGACATATGAATGAGTGGGCCTGGCCTATTGGCACCTGCTGGGAATTCAAATATTTGTAACTAAATTCAAATATTTTGTAAACAATATAATCGATGGCTGTTTTAAACTCGCCAAACAGATTTTTGTATATTTTGCGTTAAATAAGAGAGCTGTTTGAGACTTGCCTCAAAATAGCACCTTCGATAGTATATACTATGAATTACGAACATTAATTTCAATACTAATAAAGCTGTAACACGGCGCAAAAGGGTATCAGTTGCTATGTACATATATATCTTAAGCTTCCAGACAGATATACCCAATTTCAAAAAGGCGCAAAATTGTTGAATACAAAGATACTGCCAAACTTAAGATTAACATTAAAACCTCTAGCTCCTAACGTCAAGAATGCACCTTGCTTGCACATGTGTACATAGAAAGTACTTGACATTTGTTGTTTATTAAACAAGAATTTCCTTTTCACGCAAGTTTAGTTCTTAACGCGTTCGCAATGGGCGCTGTTTTCCCATAAAGCGTTAGTAAGAACTGAGCCAGTTCCTAGTTTTCTTATCAAAAGGTAAACCCGGTAATGTTGATAACTGGTGTTCAGCGTGGCTCTAGAAATGAAAATGAAAATTTATATCCGACCGCTGGGCACTAGCGTTTTCAGTAGCAAGGGAAAGCGAGAACATAAACGACCACGCTGTATTTTGCTGGAACGCACGCTATTCAACGAATATACGCGCCTTCTCTTGTTTACAGGCGAGGTTCGAAGGAAGAATATTTTTTAATCGGTTAACATAATTATCGATTTGATAAATTACTGTTACAAGCAATATTATTGTATCATCACTCGAGATCGTTTGTGGGATACGCGGAAACCACCAAGTGCTAAATATTTTAGTCCTTACATACACTTGACCTTCTGTATTAATCACTCGCTTTATACAAGGAATATGTTTCTGTTCCTCTTATGGATAACGGCTTAAGTAATTGACACTACCACTCATTAATTAAGCCATAAGGACCCGGCTTTTCATAGAACTAACTATTGTTTCCATTCCAACCCCGGTGACCCTCGTCGCCGAATCCGGACCGGAAATAGCTCATGCGTATAACTTGATTAAAAGGGTGGATTACGTCAGCGCGATTATGCGTTTTCGAAATTTTGTCGCAAATCGCATGTTATGAACTTTCAACGCTGCTATTTGTGTCGTTTCTCTAATTCTTAACTTATAATTAGGCAGGTTGTAATGAAACATAGTGTTTAAAATGACTATAATAATAATTAACAATAATTTGTGTGGGTAGCCGATGTAATATACTTATTTGTAATTTAAACAAACATATGAAGTTATAACGCATTGGTTAACTAGGCATTTGGTTGGAAAAATACTATGCAAGAACAAACCACTTTACTATAATCTGTAAGTAAACTGTATAAAATGCAGTTACTGTAAAATTATATGCAACTATAAACCATACGTACATTTTGTCTGTCGATTTTAGACAAATCTTTTCAGAAATAGTTTAGACTAGTGACACGGGAGTGTAGTTTTAAAAACTGGCTCTGATTTTTTTTGAGTTCTATCAATGCTGGTTTTTGACTAATATCAACCAATAGCAACAAAAGTAACCTAACCAAACCAATGCGAACTATTACCTTCATGTGAGCAGTTACCGAGTACATGATATCTATTGCAAATTCGAGGTTTTGTAATTCTCCACTAAACTCCCGAGCTTTTTGTCAATCGCTTTTTGTATGTATCGCTTTTAGCCCAACCGCGACCCAAGTATCCACAAGTTTGTTTATTGTTAATCCAACTGATAGTCCGTTATTGGTTTTTGTGACCGCAAGTATTTGAACTTCG
Source organism: Jemadia pseudognetus (assembly GCA_018244755.1). Classification (NCBI taxonomy): domain Eukaryota; kingdom Metazoa; phylum Arthropoda; class Insecta; order Lepidoptera; family Hesperiidae; genus Jemadia; species Jemadia pseudognetus. Next base: position 18,309 of record DWTO01000118.1, read on the forward strand.
ATTAAGAGATGACTCCGCTATTATATTGTTCAGGTTTACGAACTACAGATCAAGGGATTTGTGTTTTGTTCAGTTTGCTGACGCACTTTACTTGTTCTATATTGTAATAGAGGAGAATGGACAACGTAAGCATTTAGTTTTATTCAATCGATTCATAAATCTTTGATAACGTACAAAAACTAATTTGCAAGATCGTTCCATATATTGAAAATAATATTTCAATAAATGTATAAGCAATATATCTACATAAATAAAAACAATATATCTATAAGCCGCCTTGATTCGCGTGTTTTCTTTCGGGATTGTCCGATTAGTTTCGGACCTATACGAGGTCCTTCTTCATGAGTTCCCTCCGGCTGCGACGAGGACAGCTGGAGGAGACAGCCGGTTCATGCATACGTTGAAATATTGTTATATCTTATATAAGATCTTTGCTATGTCATACATACTTATACACACATGCGCTGACTTAAGGTTTAGTCACATTTATTTGGATATTTATTTCTAACATTCTAATAAAGTTAGATCCTTTTAACAAAAATTATCATGAACTATTTTTTCAACATTTTCGCCTACAAAATATTGACTCGTAAATTATTTATAATGTAATAAACGAACGAGAAACAATACTAATCGCGGCCAAGCCATCGATACCGAACGTTGGATCGACCGAAAACTAATTTGGACACGAACTAAATTCAGCTGTAAACTCCGTAAGGTCAAGCGGTCAGTCCGTCCCACAAGTTGGCAGCACCTGGTGACTTAGTAATGTAAGTTTAAAACGAATTTGCGTCGTATTCGAATTCCCTAATTGATCCCAAGCAGCCTTTCGTGAGTTAAGATGTTGAACTTCAAGTGGATTACAGATATTTATAACCTGTAAAATGTGGGCTGGCCACATCTGTCGCAGGAACGATAACTGCTTGAGTAGATGTGTTCTGGAGTGGAGACCACGTTTTGGCAAACATAGTGGAGAACGCCTTCCTGCTAGGTGGAGTGTTACCCCGAGTATTAATTTCTGGACGGTGCGTATAAATAATGCACGAAGATAGCCGCGAATCTGAAGTCGCAGAAGACGGCGCTGTCGCTTTAAATCCATCACATCAATTTCCAGGTCATTTCACGTTTTCAAACCGTAATGTGGATTTAATTCTAACAGCTCTGATTTAATCGATTTTCCATTACGCGTTGTTTTGTATTTCATTTCCACAGCAACCGGCACCTCGTCCTTTTGCAGTAATCCGCAAGAAGAAGCGCTCTCGCGAAATAAAACCTTTTTCTATAGAAATGAAAGACTTGTTTCTAGTTTAAATTATTTCTATCTAGGATTTATTTGTGAAATATCTTCGAACACGTTGCGATCACTGCGCAGTTGAGAACCAGCATTTGGGGTGCATTGAGTTCACTAAACCCTTCATCAATATTAATTTAAGAGCTGCAGGCAGACGCTGAACGCGGTAAGCCGGGAGTTGGGCGAGATGCCGCTCATTAGCGAAAGCGTATATACAAAAGTGGATTGAAATATGTTTATGATGATAATAACAAGATTTTGAAATATTACAAATATTTTAACACCAAAATTACATGAAAAGTATTAAAAATTTTCACAGTAAACATTTTAACCCAACGTTTTACATTTGAACACGTGCACCTTTCATCGTTCAGGTTATTATTCTGCGCGAACGCTGGCAGCCGGCTCGCATTCGCATTTCAATTTGCCCGGATAATGCTATTAAATGCAAACGTTTCGAACAGGTAGCGTTCCAGCGATTTTTCACCCTGTTACCTCCAATTCAGAGTCGAAATTTCCATTTTGAACCTATTTGCACATCCCCGATGTGAAGTGTTCAAACAATTTTCAACTCTACTAGCTATGAATAAAGAGGAAACTTGCATTATTCCCGTGAAAGATATAATAGGTGAAACGGATATGGTATTTTTTTCATGTCCTCAAACGAGGATTTTCTTCAATGATACACCCGTAAGGTTTACACTCTAAGTGCATTTGGTGATACGTAAACATGAATCTTAATTCACTTTTGGGTAGGTGCAAGTAGTTTTTAAGCGTATTTAGTTAAAATACCTAACGGGTATAAAGCATTTGTTATTAAGTTTTGATTACAGTAAGTTTGGGAAATCTCCTGCCCAACTCAATTTAGGGATGTGTCTAATTATCATAGTCAGCCCATTGCAATCCACTGAAGGATATAACCCTCCCATGAGGGGTTATGCTTTTAATCCTACAGTGATTGTATACTACAGTGAATGTTGTATAATATCGGAATCTGTGTACATCATCATTAGCCTATTGCAGTCATCTGCTGGATATGGCCTTCCCTGAAGGATATACATACATATATAATATTAGATGATGACGCTGTTATCTGTTATTGAGAGATGTCCATATAATGTCAGTTTTTTATAGCACTTGGTAAATTATTGTTTCGTTTTTAGGCAATATAATATATGTAAGGTTTATATTACAGTTAAAAGATATGCTATCATTAAATAAATCAATTAATCTTGAAGTTTTATTGGAATTAAAATCGCATCTTAAATTAAAAACTTTTATAGCTTTACAAGAGAATTAAATGTGACCATCATAGGGATTAGAAGAATATGTAGAAAATTCATTTAATATATGATGTAAAAAACAAGGATACTGTATTGTATCAAAGCATCTCAAATTAAGGCTACAGAGATCGCTTTGGTCGAAAAAGTACGAGTAATTATATTGTTCGAACATGGAGTGTAGATTTTCGTTTAACAATGGACCATTTTCTTATATTAATAACTCACAAAACCAACAAGGTGTAGTAACTCACGTCACTGAAACAAGCGGTTTCCGCTTAGTTTTGTGCATTAAATTTAAATAGAGCATGACTTAACGACCATACATATGGACTTGTATTGCTCTTATATTTTTAACAGATTATAATAGTGAAAATCTCGCCTGTAATCCCCGAAGGGTTACGCAGAGAAATGTAGTACTCTTTCACGTGTCCCTAGTTACGTTTACGTCCCATTATGGAGTAGATAGGTAGTCTATTGTAATACACGGGGAATATATCCAGAGCCACTTCTAGAAAATCGAATTTAGAAAAAAATTATAGTGCCTGACGCGATATTTCAACCCATGACCTCCCGATCGTCAGTCAGTCAGTCGCGCTCGTATCCAATACGACAAACGAGGCAGCCAACATTATAAGATTATAAACGTAACATCACGCCTATAAGATGAAAATTAAATTTCAGTGAACTAATTTTTTTTTTCAAATATTACAAAAACGTTTAACAAATGAATCAATACTGTAATAATAATTTTATAGATAAAATAACAAATTAAATAATGTATATTGTCAGAGTATAAAAAGTTACTATTACGCGTGTCGAAACAATCCATTTCAACCGAAATTCTACGGGATTACTAATCTGCGATTGAATAATTTCAGCTTTCACCATTATTATACCCTCGTCACTATGTGTAATGTATTGGACTTATCAAAACAAACGAAATGAGCCGAATCTCGAGGGGTTTATCGGAAACCATTAAACTGTTTCACTAATAACCGCCAAGCTCAAAGGTCAAACCAAATCGATGTTGCCAAATTATTGCATAATCATCAGTAATAGAGCGGTTAAACTCTAAAATGTACCTATAATTTAGAAGAACAGTATCTTAACTGAAATGAAATGTAATTTAAATGAAAGAGAAGTAAATTCGACAGCGTGTAAAATTTTCCATAACTAAATAAGATTGGTGTTGATAAAATAGAAATTAATTTGTAGATAGATCAGGTAGGAATTAGTTTGAAAACAGTCTTTTTTTCCCTGAAAACATATAAGCGTGTTTGACAGTTTATGAACAATATAATATTCGTTAGTAGCAACAAAATAATCTTTGGGATATTTTAACGAATATATTACTGGAGCGATCTACCCTTAATAAGGTCACGGGATGGGCAGGGGGTCCCTAATTTAATTTACCAGCGCTCTAATTACTGGTTCCATTTTACTCTCAAGTTACTGGGAGCTCCTCTCGTGTCGGATTTACGTCTTGACACTAAGTGCGGCTAAGTATTGCAACTCTTGGCTTCGGGGTGGCCCGTGAATATATTTATGTAGTTAAATATATTAAAATTAGGATTTATTAAGTTTAATTATGAAATTTATACATAATTCTTATATTAAAAAACTGATGAAATGATCGCGCTTTTGAGCGTTAAATAGTTATATGAAGATTTCATTGTATCTCCGCGGGGTAACGGTTTTTGAGGAAGGAATTCAAGGTATTTCAATAGCAAATAGCCAGTATATCCAACCGGTTATTAATATAAAATGTATTCAAAACCTCATTACAAGTTCGGATTTAATTAAGAGCCGTGTGCACTCATATGTATTAAAAAATACTCTTAGAACGTATAACACGCTCGCCAGGAGCGCTCCAAATTCACACAGGCGTAAGTGGAACTCTCGAATCCCTTATGACCGTTGAAATTTCTAAAACCGCTGAGTTTTCTTTACAATTTTTCCGTACACGGCGTCAATTACTAGCAAAAGATCGTGCGATTCCATTTCTTATCGAAAGGTTTGAGCGCGACAGGTTACTGTTATTGTACTTCTAGATTTTAGTATACTTCTAGATTCTAGACTTAGATTTTTCTAGAATTTAATTAGAATAATTAGTGAGCGGGGATGGGTTGAATGACTGGCGTGTGCTTCGAAAGTATGACCCGGCAAGGCTCACGAATACTAATGACTGTATCTTATACTATGATTACATACATATATGTATAAATAATAAATATTGTTATCTTAAGGTCGATCGCGTTGTGTGCCGCTTTACGTGACACATTATATTAAAGAACTGCGTCGTATGTATCCATGTGAACGTTATTAATTAAACCCAAATAGGTCTGCAATCCTATAGCATTTTAATCACGTTATACAGTCAAACGTCGATGACAGTAGTTAGTATAATAAGGAGATGTTTCGTGTGCAAAATGGTCATTCTGTTATGGTAATAGTTTTGTAGTATTCCTCTGTTCAGCAGACCATTTTGAAGTTAGGACATAGCTATGTTATGCTTATGGTATGGTAGTTTTAAGATCGCCGTGTCATTCTGTTCCTTTCTCGTTCCCAGTTCACCGACAGACAAGTTCCTACGAATAGGTATACTTTCTATACCAGAGCTATACATACATAGTTCATGTGAATTGATTACACTCGCACAGTCAAGGAGATTGCCTTTGATACAGGAAACTAGGCTGATTTGACTTGTGCTGAATAGTGCTGTGCTGAATAATACCCTGTGATGAAGAAGTGATTCAAACTTGTATCGCTCAATTTGATATCGGATTTGTATGTAATTATTATTTATGTTATTGTGTATAAGTTAAACATTGAAATATTGGTTTGGTTTTGGTCGGAAATCATAATGTAAATTTTTTTTACTCACATTTTTGTTACAATTTTAAAGATGCCATGTAATTGGATGCTAAAAATTCGATAATATGCTTTTTATCTGCGTTATATTTTTGCCAAATGTTTCCTATAAAAATACACAAGGAACGTTTTATTTATGAAGTGTAAAAATCATGTATTTTAAAGACTAAGAAATGTAAGAACAAAGAATGTAATTATGTATTTTACAAATACCACTGATATGAAATTTGCAAAGCGTTTTTTTAAATAAATATTACATAACATTCATCAATATGTTCATTAGGCCTTTGAAGGACCACTGTGGTCACTGTTGCCACTTTGTAAGTCAGTGTCCGGTCGTATCTTGTTTGTCGAGTAGTATGCCGCTGTCTTGCTCAGGTCGTTAGACAACCTGGTCGGAGGGTGATTTGAGCTTTTTTTATCTGTACCATTATTGTACTAAAGGCAAGTTACATATGAAATTGTACAGTATACTATTTTTTCTAATAAATTATAGTCGACACAAATAAAGGATCAGTACCAATAGACGAGCGCGCAGCTGACGGCAACAGGCTTCAATTAGCGATTATAGATTGCTTCTCATCGAAACCTTTTTATACACTTTAGTTTCGACGTGGAATTGTATGATTAAGAGTAGGACCGTTCTACATTTAGAAGTTTTGGCGGCGATTGTTGGTCGAACTGTACTGAGCGTGCTCGAAAGAAATCAATCCTGAAGTGTGGCTTGTTGCTCCACTTGCTAATTAATATGCAGCTCAATTTAAAAATACAGTTTTCTATAGGATTGGGTAGAGACTAAGGCTATCTGTCAACTTTGGTGGTGTCACACTTTTATTTTTACTATAGTCTTTATATGTGTCGATTAAGTCAAAATATAAATTTCAATGAGAAACATCAACAGATACTCTGATTCCGGTTTCGCTCCCGTTTGACAGGGAAACCACCGCTACAGTATTCCGGTATTTCGCTCAGCTGCTCTATTCGATGCGGAAAAAAATAATGAGACAGATAAATACATATTTGTTTCTCTTCTCTGTATTACAAGTATCCTATGTGCAAATTTTGCTATCCGAACGTTTCTTTGAGTCGTTTCAAACAACCACACCACCGCCGATAACGCGGTTTTCATGAATGTGGAAAAGCCAAATGACGTGCTCAATCTTCTCTCGGAATCCACGAAGCCGGTTTCGATTGCGCTTTAGAAAGAGGACAAACAATATCGAAACGCCCGGTGCAGTTTTCAATTAGCTTCCCGGCTGGAATCCATTTGCAAGTTCGTTAAGATCTCGCGTGGAAATTGGAAAAATGATCGGCCACCGGTTTGAATCCGTTTTAATTCGTTTTATCGATTGGTTATATCCCGTTTCTTAGTTCATATTTGAATGAAGATTAATCCAGTGACGATTGCCTCGTAAACACAGAGTCTACTCTTAGGCGAGTTATGAATTCACGATTTAAGGATGAAAGTTTTTCTTGTTTTTGTATAAGCGAACCGTGTCGATAGTAGAATAGTCGATAAAACATTTCAAAATAAGATAGAAACTATGATAAATTGTAAGATTGTAAAGCACAAGATAAAAATAAAATAGTAATCCTCTGGTTTTATTGTTTCCAATTAAAAGATATTAGTTTTGACGTCTCATTGGTTTGTTTGAGTCTGTCCGGTTCTGAAGAGGACACGGATCTTACATTTCTACTAACAGTCCAAATTTGTGTGTGTGTGTTGTTGTGTTTGGTAATATCGAACAGTACTGAGGTTTGATTATGGTCAGTTGTCTGTCAGACGACTTTAACGCCGTGATCACGGCGAGATGATGTTGATGTATGATGTGGTTAATCGGAGATCAATAAACAACTCATTTCTGATCCAGAGAATGAACTACACATTTAACATTTTTTATTATTGTGATATAAAAATGATTGCGGATTAGTTTAAGGAACAACTGCGTATTACCCATCGTTAATTCTTAAAAAACACAATTCTAGCGAATTCCATAAAAACTGAGCGTCATAATAAAATGTAGCCTATTCCACCGTCAGGCGAATGAAGGTAATACTTGAGTGAGGAATTTTGTAAAATATTAACATCTACACGAACAAGTGTACATATTTTCAGACATTACAGTTACGGTGAATATGTATATCCCCAAAATAGTTGGTAGATTATATTAATTTCTATATATCTATAACTTAACCAATATCCATAACCTATATCCATAACCTAGATAAACATATCAATAACATAAGCTCATACCGTTGCCGTATAAACCGCGTAGTCCAAGCGCTATCCGATATTTTAGTTTAGTTTAACTGTGTAATAGGTGAGGCATTTTCTATATACATATGTATATAAAGTGGGAAGTTGGAACACGTCAAACACATTTTTGTATGGAATGAGTTTTTTATGTGTATATTGTAATTAAATACAAAAGTATATTGTAACTGAAAATATGTTTATTTAAAGAATCTCTACTAACAATACCCAAGCAACATACACACTGCAGAAAACGTTAATGAAACAATTAATTCATATCAGTATATGTATGAAACATGGAAAATACTTCCAACAGGCTGGTATGACTACAGCGCTTAGTCTATCATTTCTTGAGAGATATTTATAGGAAATTCAATATATATTTCGTATTGTTTCTCTTGGAAGTTCGCAATCTTCAATCTGAATCGGCAAATATACTAAGGTATTGTCTTTCATGTCAATCGTGATTCTTCATAACGAATCTGCAACACTCGACGTCAACTCGATGGAGGTTTGAATAAATAATAATATTTTCGTCTGGTGACTACGTATTGTAACTGTCACATGAAATACTAAAATATTCTCTGAATTATTTTTATAATTATTTTTAATATCTAAAAACAGCACGTTTTAAGATTGTACATAATATATAGACCTATCACATAACTGTTATATTCCGTTAATTGTGCTTTTACAGCTTTTCCAAAGCAAGAAAGTTTACATAAACCAAAGAAGTTCACACACAAGAAACACAATCAAAAGACAAATGAAATTAACGAATATTTTTAGGGTATTAATTAATACATACATATCATCACGCCGGGTCCCTTGCGGGGTAGGCAGAGAGCACCGAGTGCCAAATAGCTCTATCCTTAC
>DWTO01000119.1:0-26847 GCA_018244755.1 Jemadia pseudognetus
ACTCCGAGACACTACTAGATAATCTAAATTAGAAAAATTCTATAGTGCCCGACCCGGGAATCGAACCCAGGACCTCCTGATCGTCAGTCGCTCACACAACCAACACGACCAACGAGGCAGTCGGCAAATTTATTATATTTAGGTCATTTCAGAAATGTAATCTTTCATATTTACTCTTTACTATAAATATTTTCCGCTCACTTAAATATTTACCGCTTATTTTACTATATTTTCCGCTTAGGTATCTACTTACTTACAAACTGTCAAAAGATCATTGAGTTCCATTTTCTACTACAAACATATTGCCCAAAGCTATGTAAACTTCGATTCATTCCGTCAAGTTTCTCAAGCTTGGTCAACAGCATCACTAATTAATTTGTCTTGGAAATAAAGTTTTAATTGTAAGTTAAACGGAATACAAAACGAATAGTCTTAAAACAAACAAATTACAAAAAGTAGTACGTAACCAAATATACTTTGTATTTTGTGACTATTCAAGATACTGTAGTAATAACGAACATCTAGCCGGTCCTAATAAAAAGTCACTATTCATTTCCAATCATGAACAAGGGACTGGCAAGGAATGCCTTTAATTTAGGCAAGCTCGCATGTTTGTTAGTACCTCATTTTTGGGTAAGATACAATTAAAAAACAGCTGACAGGTGTGCAAGAATAGACATTTGGCAGTCTGTGCTCTCTGGCTACCCTGCAATGGAACTGGTGTGAGAATATGTATATGTATGTATGTATGTACAATTTTAAATAAGATTGGTGTTACGCTGAATTAAAACACAATGGAAATCCGACATAGTTAATCGTTGTCTCTATAATGCTGAACATTTACATTTTTGAGTCCATTATGCCAAAAAATAAATCAAACTATATTAACGTTCACGACAAAGTTTAACGACTGATAGTACTGATAACAGTCGGGATCAGGTGGTCAGCACGCCCCCTGTATCACAAAGGTGGTCATGAAAATTTGCTACTTTTATCCAACGATTCAAATGATTCTTGACTTTTCTGAGTCAGGGCTACGAGCACTTAAGCAAGAATATTCTACTTGATACTCGTTCCTCGCAGTGTCTAAAATACTGTTAATAGGCAGTATTCCGGTAGTATTCCGTAAAATACAAATACGAGGAATAAACATTTTAATAACTAATATCTCGATAACTCTCTGAACAATTTATACCTATGTCTATAAAAGTATTTTCTAGTGATGTGATTTTTACAAAACTTGATGTAAGCTTATATACCTTATTTGTACCGTATTTTGTACTGTGGATAGTATCTACTATTATATAAATAGTAAGGAATTAAGAAAAAGATAAACCTATAGAAAAATACTTTATACATACGAGTATGTACCTATTTACAGGATTTGTAATTATTAAAAGAGTCATACAACATTAGCAATAAATAAAAGTAGGTGTGTAGGTATAATAATTATAATTATTCGGGTATGTATATTTTTTTCAAATATGTATATACATATTTATGTAAGGTAACATTGTATTCCACAAGCAATATTTCAATGCAAGTACATAAACAAAACACAAGATTTGATTATGTTATTAAATAACAAATGGACTTTCGTCACACATCACAAACAGGTTATCAAAGTATCTTAGCACTGATGTGGAGCACAGTAACGTTGTCACCGACGTCTCTAAACCAACTTTCAGACGATAACAAAGCAACTATAAACTATAACGGTCTGATAAAATTAAGACTATTTTATTATTCATGCGACCAAAAACAAAATTCAATACTTACATTCATTAAATCTTTGTTTTAATAATAAATTCATTCCAGCTACAAATTAGTTACGGGTGGGGTAGGTAATGTTACGTTTCAAATCACGTGAAAGACATCGCTCTCGCAAATCATTTACCTATTCCCGTTCTAGACGATCTGCATGAGTTACACAACTGTTACCTAATGAGAGTCGTGCCCTTATCACTAGTGTTCTTAGAAGCGCACAAACTTCAAAAATTACCGTCAACACATATCTAAGTCAATCACAAATAATATTAGTATTTTTTTTCTTTATGTAACAGTCAAGTAATGACCTGCATTTCCACTTGATTGTAAGTGAACATGCGTCCCAAGACGGACAGCGTAGGTATGTCTAGAAAATGTCTATTACCCATATTGAACACCCTTAACATTCTTACGTATAATACAGGTCCACTCTCAGAGTGAGGAGGGCCAGGTCCATAGTCTATTCTAGCTGAGTGTGGGTTGCTAAAATCATATGAATGTATTTTAAAGTGCCTACGCAGTGAAGAACTTTAAGCACAATGTTTTGTTTCAACATTGTAAAGGATGGTACTTGTTCGTAAATTAATGTTCTTCATTTTGATATATTCTTAGTGAAACGTCAACTCTTCAGAAATATGAGCTAGTAAGTTGTAAATAAATAAATATTGGAAGACAAAAATATTTAAGGGCCCATCACAATGCGACGAGTGGGAATTGGGGCAATTTTGTTTAACGGTAACATTTTATTGCATAGCCATTGATTGACCTATTTTGATGAGGTTGCCATCTAGGTGGACTGTTAAATTGCTAATTTATGTCTGGACTAAAATTTTATGATGAACATAAGTATATGGATGATAAATTTATGCATTTAGAATACACATTAATACGCAGTCGGTGCGGGAATCCGTGCTCTGCGATCCCCAACCCAGCATGTGAATTGTGAGCAAAAGCTCTTCAATGGGGGCCTATATCCAGCAGTAAACTTAAACGGATTGATGACGATGACCACTTTTTACAGTCCACTGGCCCGTTGGTGCAGTGGTTAGTGAACCTGACTGTTGCGCCGGGGGTCGTGGGTGCGATTCTCACCCAGATCAATTATTTGTGTGACCAGCACAAGTATTATATTTGTTGTGTCTGGGTGTAAAAAATAAATAAAAAAATATATTTAAGTATATACATATTTATACATATATATTAGGTATATCTGTAGTTTATCAGTCGTATGATTACCATACCACAAGCTTTCTTGATGCTTACTTTGTGATCAGAAGGCCGTGTTTGGGGATATCTCAAGATATTATTATTATTATCACTTATAATTCCATACTTTTCAATTTTTTCTTCTCAATTCATTGACCAACTATTTTATTCAGGTGAAAGCTAAGCTGCACTTTCTTGTATACATAGATCTATGCGATTGATAATGTTCAAATGGCGTAACGTTACCGAGAGTGGTTCCTGCCAAATTAAGCCTAATGAAATTTACAATATACCATTTAATACAGTCAACTTTACGAAAAATAGGTGACATGCATCAATTTTACTTAGCGAACTTTAAATGTTTAATAATTTTGGTGCAGTTAGATTCCTAATGGTGTATAACAATTTCAGAAGAAAATTTAAATCATAAGGATATTAGGTAGTTTTGGAATAAAAGACGTTCTTTACATCAATAGTATTTATTTGATTATATAGGTAATTAAAAGTAGACATCTATAAATAGTACATAGGTATAGGTTATAGAGTTCTAAAAGTCGTAATTTTGATTAAAAGCTACATCAATATGCGGTCCAAATATGTAATTTCAGTTCATTTATTGTTTCTATTTTAATCGAACATTCTGAGCCATCTACTTAAAATAGTCACATCAATATATGAATACTATTACCTAAGCCCATTAGCATAGTATAAGACAACGACATTTTACGCATAGACGTGTTACGCTTATAATAATTATAAAGAGTAGAATAATATTGTATTTCAAAGTATTTACTCGTATGTAATTATGCAATATTAAGCTTTTGCCAGTAAATTAACTACCTAAATCTATCTATCTACTCTTTTCATTTACTCAATTTGTTTTATTTTATTTTATTTTAAACACACAGTTTGCACATTTAACAGACAACTTCTAAAGTTTGATTTTTTACCACGTCACTAAAAGTTTGACTGGTAAATAATAATATTTTTTCGGTTTAAGTTCCAAAATTAATTGAAGGTGTGGGCTAAGTACCTATAGATGTGACCGCGAATTGATTTCTTGCGGCGTTTCCGAAGATAAATTGTTACATAATATTATGTTAAGAATTGAACTAAATTAGCATAAATATATACAAAAAAAATATCGTCCAGGAATATGAAAATTTCTTACAAACTATCCCCATTGCTTAGAAATAGGAAATATAAGCACATTTTTAGAAGCTGGCGTAAGAATATCAAACGGCCATAATTCAGGTGTGAAACTGTATTTGTTTGATTGTATTCAAAACGCGTCCGAAACCGGTGAGTTCACCCACGTGACGCACGCGAGAACAGCGTACGTGAAAACTTCGGTGAGTGTATACATTAACGTTAAAAAAAACTTTAGTCACACCTGTAATTCCCGAAGAGGTAAGCAGAGTACATTCTACGTTTCCCCTGTTGCGGTACCAGTTTCACGTTAACATAATCACAATATACATAGTGCCTAATTCTGCGCGCTGCTGAAGCTTTATTACGTACAATATCTGTATTATATACTTAAATTACTCTGATTATTTATCTAGATATACATACTTTATTGAAAATAAAATGACAATTACCCGTGAAGTGTAAGTTACCGCTATACAGTTCTCTCTATATACTCGTAGTTACGCAAAAAGCACAGCACAGTGACACCACTTACATAATGCGCAGTAGTGGAGTCCTCAATTTACACAAGTTTTACATTGTTCAATAAATGATAAAAGTGTCGGAAAAAAATATTTTATTTAAATAAGTATTAAAATATTATTCTTAAACAATAATAATAAAAAAAAAATATTTCAATATGTACTCTACTCAATAAAATATAACACATCTTTGGTAACTGGGCACCGTTGAAAATAATTGCACTTATATACAGAACAGAAGTTTGCTAAGTACATCTTACAAATAAGAAAAAAGAGGAGTAGATAACGTTTACAAAAGCGTTTTAACAATGCTATCAGTGTTTTAGTAAGACTAATAATTTATTCATTCCAAAGCGTATTCTACAGGCAACATTCTTAAATATGACTAATAAGACTAAAAATTAAGCATTTGGAAATATTTTCTAATGATATAGTTATAAAGTAAGTGATATTAATGATTAAAATTTTTCATAATAGTAATCTGATCTAGTATTAGTGCTATAAGTTCAGAAAACATTTAATTTTAAAAAAAATTGGTGTAGTTAATACCGACACCGAACACCGAAACTATTGGTGGCTTAATTCCTAACACTACTATGTTCAAATTATCATAAAACACCTATATGGAATCCAGAGTTTGAATATGAGTATCATGCAACTTTTAACGTACGGTAGTAGTCGTTAGAAATAGTCGCCACCGTAGATAATCAAATGAATATTTTTTGTTATAATAGATACTCGTATCTTTCACTAACGCCATAACCGTAACACTTTTATCGTAATTTTAAAATTTATTTACAGCAGTGTCCATTTCGTGTGCGATTGGTTACGAATCTAATTCGGCGTGATCTTGCGACTAGTGCGTGAACGGCCTCGCAGTTTTCCTTGCCATTGAAGTATGTTACATAACCAAAGGTAGCTGAAGAAAACCTTAAGTAAGAGAATCCCTTCAGTATTCTCGCTAAAAAAATTAACACGATGGATCCGATCCATTAAAACCTTATCAAGGAAATGTCTTTTATTTATCTTTATCCAAACCCTACATGTGGTACCTTTACCCTGTTCTTTGATAATATAATCAAACTTCTTCATCGTACACCAATTCATTATACAGCTTCCAAAATTCATGGCGAATATAATATACATACACGTCTCTATGTGTTATATCTCCCTCTGATTTGCCAATTAGATCGTTTTGTTCACTGAAAATATTTGTAAACGATAACAACATGTTTTTAACCAGCTCCAAGAAATATATAAACAAGAGCACAAGGTTGATTCACATATTCAATAAGCTAATTGTTATGAGAAGTACAACAGATCAATCCATACAAATAAGTTAACCGATAAATGTATAAAGATGCCAAACATATGTTCTTACTACCTTGGCAGGTGTAATGTGAGAGTATTTATTATTTTAAAGATATTAATTTATTAATATTCGAGTATATTATTGGTTACGCATATGATATAGTTTATAGTTGTTTTAAGAGTGGATGTAGCCAGTTTACCAATATGCCTACTGACGGCACAGCATGATGGTTTGAAAAGAAGAGGCAGGCATAAGATTTGACGGTTGAATAGCGGTGAACAAAGTTTGAAGAACGTGGTTGTAAGAGGATGCAAAGAAAAAGAAAAAACCGGCTTCGGTCTATATAGAGTTACCATGCTATAGTTTTATATGTGTTAATATTAAAAATTTTATATATGAATAAATAGATACGAAACAAATGTTAATAAAATTGGGCCAAACTTATTATATTACTCGCAGCTTAAATTACTCGCTATCAGTGCAAAGGCGGACGGTAAATAAGTCGTAAAAATAAAACAAAAGTTTTTTTGAGGAAGGGAACCCGTAGAAGCCTTGTAATTTCCATATCAATGTTGTTTTTATTATGTGGAATATACGCAGTTATATAATGTCTTCTATATGTACGTCTTTATGTAAGTTTCACGATTGAAATGAAAAACAACGGAAATATAACTACTTAATAAACACAGTTGGATTACTTTGTCCGATTTCAATACAAAGCTCGAACATCGTCAGTTGAAATATGTATATATGTAATATGTAACTACATGTTAATATTTTGTACTTAGTGACAATAGTTGTAATATCTCCACTACATAGGTATAAGTATTATTTTACGGATAACAGAATATTACGTTAGTTTTGGACTGGCAGTGATACAAGTCAAAAGTTGCGGATAATTTGGATTGTAAGGAGTTTTGGAACTAGTAACGACTTTCTACATAATAACTACCGAACTTTCCTAATTAGGGTCATCCTTCTTTTTGGAGAATTTCTCAGTGGAAGTTATTTTTTCCCTTCAATAAGCACAACTAGTGTTACAGAATCAAACGGGTGTCTCCATAAGAAATTTGGATTTGAAAGCGGGTGCCATTTATCGATCGAAATTAATTAAATCTAACGTGATACACTAAACAAATGAAGTATGTAGCGCAATATCTAGATTTGTTCAAGTACCTTAATTTAATGAAGGAATACAAATAGTTATAGAATTTCCTTGTTAATAATTTATATTGAAACTGTTTAATGTCATATTTAATTATTATATTAAAAGCAATAACGCCCGTGATTTAGAACAATAAATTAGACGTTAATTGAATCTATAATATAACGGCGACAAATACAATTAATTGTATTTCCATCTTTTGAGCCAATTAATACTATGTATTCTCCTTCACCCTTCGTAATAACCCAAAGATATCATAAAGTGTTTAGGGAAAGTGTTGTTAGTGAGTTATTTTAGTATATCTTAAGGTCGGTATTATTTCCAATGATTCGCATTACACTCCAAGGTTTTATATTTAAAAGTTGTTCTGCGATGAGATTAGCTTTGTTACGGGTTGTCAAATTTTCGTTCATTTCAGAATTTTATACGTAAATTTTTATATTAATTATTCACATTAAATTTTTGGCATTTATCGACCTCTCTTCGGTAAATATTTCATTTCACCTTTAGTTCTAATATTATTATTATTTATCAATAAGAGGAGTAAAAAAAATGAACAAATCTAACTAGTACACTTGCTGATATTAAGCTGCAAAGTTACGAGATATTGTTTTCTAGGCTATGATTGAAACCTAGATAATTAAATTGCTCATCCACCGTAGTTCCGCTCCGTGAAGTTATCAGGCATGTAATTTGTGCTCAACGAGACATAGGTGCGTATTTCAATAGATAATCATATATTTGTAGGCAACTCTATATTACTCGTTCATAACAATTGCTCGTTTCATATTGTTGCTCATTAATCGTGTATTTAACAATTATTTACGATTATACTTATGGATTTTTAAGTAAATCGAGGCTATTGAGATTGATTATAATAATTGTGTCATGTAAGACTTATGATTAATGTATATTTCATATATAATTTGTTTTTAATTTATTTGCTTATTTACAAGTAACAGAACTAAATATCGTCTGCGTAAGACCACTCTACTATGTTTTACAGCAGAATAGCCGAGGGAACGGACCGGGGGATGGCTGCAATGCAATTAGCTCTACAAGAATGAGTTTCAACGAAGTGAAGGCCAGATACCACTCACTAATAACTAATTGATTAGTTTTAAGAACTGCGTGTTTTTCAGTGCAACCACATTCTGAATTTCTCATTCAAACGGGCTAGGTAATGGATTAGTTCTTTTCTAAGTGATTGACTTGGCATGAATGTAGTACACCGTCAACGACTGACTGGGCCAGTGACTGTATAGTCTGCTAACGAACATGTGTCACTTTAAGAGGCGCATATAACATTGTTATCTAGATTATAAAAAATGGCTAAGATAGTTCTCTTTTCAATATAATTATACCATTTCTATAACGATTATAATATGATTCGAAGGTAAATATACTTTTCAATTTATTTTTATATCTGTTGCAATTTTCATTTAGATATTTTTTTAGAATTAATCTTAGTACAATACTAATATAATCAATAATTATTATATCAATATTATTAGTTAACTTAATATAATAGAGTAGATCGCACATCAAAGCTCTTGTTAGCGAAAACCAGCTTTTCTTACATGAGCCATAAACATTAAAAGCAACAATTGATTAATATTAAGAAAGCTAAAATATTTGCCTAACAATAAATTTTGGATTACCAAAATGTTCAACAATGGAACCAATAACGATATGTTGAAGCAAAAACGTGATACTTAGTCTAAAAACTATAAAATATGAGCTATGCATCATAAAGTATCGAGCATTGCCTAAAACATTGAATAGAACTGCATGAAAAGACGTGGCGTAGGTTCTATACAATAACAAGTAATCGCAAATACATGGCTATAGCAAAAATAAATAATAATTTATATACGGCATGCTGTAGCTATGAAAACAAATAATCGCTTCTATGAGTATACGAGTAAATCTGTACTACAAGGAATTAAATATTTCAATCATTAAAATTAATATATGCCACCACGTCATTTTCATTACAGTCATCACTTAAATAGCATTGACTACGGTCTCAAACCTGCTTGTAGTCGTAACAGACCGTTGTCTGATGATGCAACGACAAATTGATAATGATGACCATGATACAGCATTCCTTTGTAGAGATGTCCTTGGATACTACGCACAATAACGTTGACTCGTAGCGGTGTTATTATGATTGGCGTAATATGCTACGCCAAACTTAATTGCTAACACTATATGTGATTACTATTTTGGCATCATAAACGTTACTCACTACACGGGAATGATGAATCTTAGATGGGTGTTGATGATTTTACTTGGGACATGTCTATCGAGGAATGCCGAAATGCCACAGTTGTTGTGGTTTTGTCAAGTGAAGGAGCAGCAGCACCTCACAGGTAGGAGTCCTTGACGGAGGCGTCAGCGGGCGGTACTCCGACTGCGGACATCTTGCGGCGCTCGTTGCGCGCGCGCGACACCGGCCGGTAGTACTGCTCGCTGCGACGCCGTCAGCGCTCCGGCACGGGCGTTTCCGTCTCCAACTCCATCCACAACGAACTGATCTGGCGCGGCGCGCGGTTCTCTGATGAAATAGAGCTATGTATTAGATACCTGACCCAGTACATAATAAAACGTTACAATTAGGGAACAGGCCTCCCGTCCACCGTTTGACAAAAGCTTCTCCAATAGCACGCCGCCGAGCTGAATTTTCAGCTCTTCGTAATAGAACGTCGTTATACCCATAATTATATTTTTATTATTCGGATTAAAATAGACCACGTTCATAAAACGTAACCATGCCGTAACGTAAGATTACCGAGTTTTTGATATTAACAATTTGAAGTATTAACATTTTATTTATGTCAGCATTACGTTACTTAATGGTATTTCGTTTTCATGTGAGTGTGATGCGCATTGAATAATTGAGGAAGTTTACAGCGACAATGGCACCGGGTAGCTCACAGCTGTTATCATTGATGATACTATCGATCCATTTGCATATTTCACATTTCGAGTACAGTGAGTCCGCATTTAGGGGAGTCCCCCTCTAAATCCCTTCACTGTACCCTTACCGAATTCACCCTCGCGGTCCTTAGCAAACTTTCCTAGTCACAAATATGTGGGGTGCGACAAGCATTTGTAAATTAAATACTATGCACAAACAAAACTTATACCCACTCCATTTTCGTATGTTACACTGACTGTTAGCAGCATTTACGTGACGTCTGGGCGGTTATTATGTAGAAACTGCGTTTACTACCAACTTCAATAAAAACAATCACCAATTAGTTTGGTAAATCAATTGATCATCTTTAATAATAACAATATTTTCGACACCCCTATAAAATCTAAGAGTTCAAACGTTCATTCAAATTATATTTCAGAAGGAGCGATATTAAAAATTCCATTTAGCAATAATTTATTCAAAATTGAAGAAAAAGAATTTTATTGCTTCCTAATAAAGTACCTTCACATCGAAAGGTGTTTCGATTATAAAAATGAAGCGGCAAAAGAGAAAGAAATATCTAATTGAATTCAAACATTTTCTCCGTACGCATTTCCTCCAGCGATATTATTATACGATGGATATATTTCAAATCGCTCCACATTGTTCCTCGTTGACATACAAACATCATAAAATGTATCGTTACATTGAGTAGATAAAGTGCTCTGTCAGATGAGACGCGAGCAATGTTTGTTACTTGATTGAAATATGAGTTTTATCGGGCATCTATCTAGGCACGAATGTGTCCATTGTATGAAACGAGCTGTATGCCGGTCGGTGGCAATAATAAACATGACGACCGAATGGCAACAAGAAAAATACAATTGGTACGAAATTTATTTATCTTTGAATATATTACGTGACGTGGAGTGCGGTTTTTGTTATTTTGATTCTACTATCCCGTTTCATATGTAAATATTCAACACATGCATGTACCCGTCAGCGCTAGGAGTGTAGTAGTTCGTAGTAGTTCTCTGTCCTATAAGACGCAGCACCCATTCTGTAACCGTGTAAGTCGTGATCGGTGTGACTGTGCTTACCATATTCGTCGTTGTACTCGTATAGTTAATTATTAGTTGCAATTGCTACATCAATCGCCTTAAGATATTGAATCTTCACACAAAGATACTCAATGTTAAAAAACCACATTCGAGTATTTATTGAAGAAAAACGATAAATGTTGCTATTACTATACTTGTGGATGCGAAATTTTTATAAGATATATTTGAATAATTCGATGTTCTTAAATTTAAGCGTGCAATTATGTTAAACTGTTCTTAACTTTACGCTTGTCTTAGACCTGACATACAACAGGCTATTTTTAGCGAGACAATATAAATAAAACCCCGCTTCCGTCGGGTCGAAAACTCGAAACCGAATACACTGCGGCCAATGGCAAATGCAAATTCGTACATTTATATTCGGTTTGCTTCCGAACTTCCTGCGAAAATACACTAAGTCGAAGTTATCTTTTAGATATTATTAGATATTAATACTCTACATTTCCAAGACCCACTAATAGAATCGAAATTGCTTTTACATTACGAAATCAACTAATGTAAGAACAACACATGTGACCTTTTACGCGCATGAACCATGTGTCGTTTAGCAATCTTAATTTATGTTTAATTTAGACCTTAGTTACTTGTAACTATTTATATTGCCTTTTACTCTTTAAAAATAAACGAATATTCGTATAAATTTTCATGCCCTGTTTTATTTCTTAGGAATAAATGTCACGAAAATACTCTCTTGGTGGCCGTACCTACATGCTGCAATATAATCCACCACCTATACATGTATCTAGTTCATAGTCTATGTTTCCCGAATAGGTAAATTAGTCACAGTCATGTGACACTTTTTCGCTACTTGTTGCAAGAAAACAATATTTTCAATGAGATCTAAACAGACTTACCCTCACAGTGAACGGAGGGAATCTCGGAAGCTTCCTCAATGCAGCTCTGCTCGTCGGGAAATTGTACGTGCTTCTTAATAACACCACGACCCGGCTTCATCAGCACAGACGCTGTGGAGGTACAATCATCTGTTAACAACTCACCCTTAACATTTACCCATACATAAATCTTAAGCATATTTTTGCCATTTTACGAACGTTATCTGGATCAACATATTGGTGCGTCCCCGATCAGTAAAATTTGGCTTATTCGCTGGATGTGTGCAATGATACTTTCTTTTTTACACCAGCATTACGTATTTAGAATTAAAAAGACCTCTTTGTGCTAGTGCAATACTGAATCCGCAACAATGGTTTATTTATAAATAAAATAATTATTACTGTATTTTAACACTTTACATAGTAGCCAGATAGAAATTTAACAGTTTCAAGAGCATTCTATTTGCAAAAAAAATGTTATTGTTAATTGTGTACGAGTTAGCTACTTATTAAACTTGTTAATCACATCAAAAATTAGTGTTTTATCATTGAAATGGGTAGGCAACAATTATATACGATATAAAGAACATTTATATCTAATACTGGTCTCTCTCTTATGATGTATCCTATTATTTACGTCTCTTTAAAGTAATCCTTTTGCATTCAAACGGGGATTGTGCAGGTTGCAATGTTAAATTAATACATATTTGCATACTACCTACCTATATCTCAGCTGAAACATACATAATGTATCTCTTAATAGAATATATTAAGATATCATATAGTATTTGGAAATAAAAATATTCTCGTATCAAATAAAAAGAAATACTCCAGAATATCGATAGAATAATTTCCGTGAGCAAAGTTAATCTCTCATAGAAATATCTGTTCAGTGGTTACAGTAGTAATAGTTCACTAAAACAAATAAGTGCCTAGAAGCTTTACAAATGTACAAAGTAAAGTTAATATCGTTTCTTTCTTTGCTCCTCGTTGACAAGTTTACGAGTCTATCTGTCTTATTAAAGCAGTGAACGAAAGACATTTTGTATATATATTTTTTACGTATTCTTTTATTTATTTATTCTCGCGTAACAAGATAAACCAAGGGGCACAAGGGTGTACTTACTAAATTCCCAATGGTTTTCCCTCCCAGTCGAGTTTGGGTGATCGAAAGAAATAGTATTCTGACGTGAGTTTAATAATTACGTAATATCAAGGCGGTATTGATACAGACTCACGTTTCGTTTCTTAATAAGATTCGCTGGAAACTTACGTACTGGACTGCGCTGTCTGTTGATGCAGAACTGACAGGGAACACATTACTTGATTACGAAACCGAGCGATCGGTTCACTAAGCAAAATCTGGTTTTGGAGAGAGCGTAAAGCAAAATTTGGTCTCTCTTGGGTAAAATATTTATGAAGCCGTGGAACTAAATTTTCATACATAGAATCATATACTTACTCATTTATATAATGTATTATAATATACACGTTTATTATAGGCGTAATTGAAAGATTGAATAGGGTTTTATTAAAGAAAAAATATTTTAACTCAACAAAACTAAACTCATTTTGAGGTTCGAAGGGACAACAAGGGTAATTCAGGCAACAAATTATGTATTAAAATTTGTTGCTCAATTAATGATCCAGACGTATTTCGTTGAACTTAAAAAATGTAGACAGACCATTTTTTCAGTTATTTGTTTATGAGTTGCACAATTTTCTAGCAATAATTTTAATAATAACTTATATACTTTATAACTTATATAATAACTAATTATGAGAACTGTTACAAATGATAACGAGTCTAAAACTAGGCTAGTCTAAAAATTCCTAGGCTCTTCATGGGGCTCGAAACTATACTTGAATAAAATTTTCATTAAATTCGCTTGAGCAACTCAAATGTAGTGGGTAGCAGTCAGATAAGCTTTGCGTTTATGATTATTGACTATGTTGTAATATATTCATGTATAATAAATGTTCACTACCTACCTAACTTTTGTTTTGTAATGCTCTGTTGTGGTGGTGCGGTGGTGGTGCGGTGGTGGTGCGGTGGTGGTGGTGGTTGTGGAGGTGTTACATAAGAAAAGTTATTAATACGAGAATATATAACAATTATCTTTCCGTCCAAACCTACGTAAAAACCATACTAAGTGTAAAAGTTTAATACAAAGAGTAACATAAAAATGCTATATTTTAATATGAAATGTCACACGACTAGTAGCCATTTATATTTTAATCTCCTTGTGAAAGAAAGGTCGTGGTTTGAACTGTACCTAATCTCATTCGTTACACTGCTTTATGTATATAAAATGGAAAGGTCGATTTCGGCATGCCGAATGTTTTACATTCAAGTCCTTGCTTTAGCAGATATCAAGAAATTATAAGAAGAAATATATATTTTCTAATTGTGGTCGTTTATTAGTTGTACTGGCGTGAACTTTTGCCATTCAGTTAAATATTTGTCTACATGAAATATACTCTATTTAATTTATAAAGTTATATTATATTATTAAATGATGTACGACCTTTAGGTCATACACCATTTAATAATAATAATATTTATTTCCATAACTAAAATTTACATTTAATGATTAGTTGCCAGAGTTTTTAAGCACTTGTCTCTATATTAAAAAAAACTCTATTTTTCTACTTTCAGTTTAGTTTCAAGTTTTCTTTTTAGTTTACAAAGTGTTGGCGTATGGTATCGCTTTGATCCGATCAAAGCAAAAGAGAGGCGACGGGCTTAAGATAAAGTGGATCATACTCGCGACGTGATCCGAGCCCCAGTCTCGTAGCGGTGTTCGATTTCATCGATCGCGGACTACCTGCACTTATTTTCCTCACGAATTATGCATATTTACTTCCCTGATTCCTTAAATGCTACGGTTCAAACATACAAGGAATAATTATTTTATTTGTATTGCTACATCATTACTATTATCAGTACTATGCACATAGTACCGAGTACCAAATAATTCTGTCGTTGCTGACACGCTTCTTCTTTTCCTCTACGCCATTTCATTTCTTTCTACTTATTCTAAATAAATAGTAAAGTAACTATTTACATCTTTACCTAGATCGATGTATATAAGATTAGCTTTTTGTTAGCACTCCCCGGCTTCGAGACAATCACGTTCAATAACACATAAGGTGTGCTTTCTGACTGTTCAAGTCAATACAACATGGAACACGTAAGGGTATAGCACACACGAGTTGTTCAGGATTCCATGACAGACGCAGTTATTAGGTCGCTTTTACTCGGTGACAAATCCAAGTTCTTGCTGTTGTGTTTGATTAACAAAATCTGATTCTCGGAATGAACCAAACTGGAATAGGTAGAAACTCGCTTAGGAATGAAGAACAGAAACTTGATCTTAACAGACAGAGGAGCAGCGGTTGAACTGCATTAGAAGTTATTAAATTAAATTTTAATTTCATAAATAATAATGAAGTATTTGTTGTGCTTTAGTAACAATGGGTAAAAATGTCCGTTTATGTAATTTTACAAATTAGTTACGTAATACATTTGTCAATTTTATCTTGCCCTCTTACTGTCAGTTTTTACTGTCTAATTATCTTTCTACGTTTTAGATCATTGTTTTAATGCAATATGGTGTCATTACGAAAGTTTTTAATCAGAAAAAATTACTTCAGTAGGTAGTATAGTTGGGAGCTGGGAATATATGTACATATTAAATTAACTTACATGGCGAACTGTGAAAGTGTACGGGATTAGAACTTATTTAAAAAAGTATTTTATTTGAAGGGGTACATTTTTTCTGGTGGCATCTGCATCTTTTTGCAAAGTGTCAGGGGCTCCGAGGATAATCCAAATTACTTCTTCAGCTGAGTGGTGGAAGCTAAGACTTAATACTGACTTAAATTGCAGTTTTCTGGAATTAAGTGGAAAGATAAAAAGGTCCACGTTTGAATCCACATGCTTATTACAAACAGTTACATAATTATTGGCAAACGTTCAAGCCAATTATGCTAAAATGATATTTCGTACATGTTTGGTGTATGTTTGTAACGTAGACAGACTTTGTTTAATCTCTCAAAGCTCTGAGGCGCTAATGTGTAAAGTTTGTAAACACCGGGGTTGGTTGGTGTTGCAAATTATCATTGCTATTTCCACGCTCCAAAGTCCATTTAAGCAGTACATAACGTTCCTTGTCTTTAGGTATAAGTTGACAGTCTTTGAGCGAAACCGATATAAATTATTTGTGTAAATACTTCTACTAAATTGGTTGGCCAATAATCTTATCTGCGCCGAGCCGCCTTGCTCAGTGGCCCGTCAGAAATGGGTTGCTGAGATTCGTTTAGTGTTCGTCTACACAGATATCTTTTTGTTTCGTAAATTGTACATTACACTTCCGAATCAGATCAAGGAAATATTTATTCAACTTTAGCTCTACAAGGATACGTAATAACTACAAACAATGACAAGTAAAATTAGAGGAAAACAAACAAAAATATATATATACAGGTACGTCGTGCATGTTGCAGAACTGGTAGACGAAAGCAACCACATTTCATAAATGTTCTACCGTAATTAATATCAACCCTCAAACTTATTCATCAATGCAGAACGCATTGAGTTATTTATCGGATTTTTCGTAACATTAAACTTTTTATGTGAATACGTTTCATTAGATTCACACATGTGGAAGGGTTGTCGTATTCATGAGGTGACGTTATATACTCGTAACATGTACATACATAATAACTTTACTCGTATGTCGCCGTAAAGTGTATTTATAGACCACATAGTCATCGCTAAATCAGAGCGGCCCAAGACGTCCTCGCCCTTACAAAATATAAATATATACAAATAAAATTATACAGATATTATATTATATATAATATTACAAATAAAAATATACAGACAGTCAGTTGTTCAGTTGTCCGCCGAAATTCTAAAACAGTTGTTTAATTTACTGTGTTCCATTAAATAAAATATTAATATTTATTAATAGGTACTAACGAAAGCTGAGTATGAAATTAACCCATATCACATGGGACATTTTCACGTTATATGATTAAAGGCGAACTCATAATAAAGCAATTAGTAACATAATAGTGAAACCGTGATCTCCAAGGGATGCCTAGATGTAAATTACATTATTTGGTAAAAGTGTCTCCTAATAGGATGTCTCTTGGTAGTAAGTTATGTACCTATTTGCGTCATATAATAATATGTTTAATAATATAAATAAAGAAGAGAAACTGCTCCCAAAAATATGTATGTTGAAAGCTTGCTTACACCTAATCTAGAAATATATAGTATTCTAATGTATGATCTTTTGTATATTTGACTTTAGATACAACACTAATACTGATAGTAAAATATGAACAATCACAAGATTATTTGTACATATTTATCCATTAGGTACTGGGTTCAAATCCCTAATCGGGCACTATTGGACTATTCCTACTTAGATTTTCAAATAGTGGCTAGGACTACGGATACGTGCCCGGTATATGGCAATAGGCTCACCACCTATTCCATGGTGGGACATGAACGTAACTGGTGAAATGTGGGAACACTCCCATTAAAAATTAAATTAATTACTCGTGATTTTAATTATTTAATTTTATTACTAGTCTAGTCGAAGTTCACTATCCTATAGAATGTCTTACGAATTATCAAATTAATGTTAAATTCAACCGAAACTCTAAAGGTGAACTGACTTTACGGTCAGTCATATTAAAGCAAACAGCATTTAGTAACCGTTGAATTTTCCAATAATAAGGTAAACAATCAAGAATCACGTTATTTTATAGTGATTAATTTTAAAGTAATAAAATATTATGATCATAAAGTTACATTAGTACTAAAATAATTTCACATTTAAAGTAACAAAGAGACAATTAGAAATCTTGGCTTTTCAATGAATTGGCTAAATGAGAATTAAACGATTAAGAAAACAATTCGCTGTGCCGCGTTCCGTAACGGTATACAAGACTACGAGAACTTTGCAATAACTGAAATTGTAACACAAAATGAAAAAAAGTTATTATCATTGTTAAATTTAAGATAAGATTATTTGGGGTATTTCAGAATTATCATGAATCTTTTTTTTATTTTCAGCTAGGGTGTCCAGTTTAGAATTAAAATGTGACCTAGTGCCGGCTGGCTACAACAAACTAGACATCCCAGGAAACGTGTTAAAGATAAGTAAATCTTGTAATTTGCGTCGCTTTTCCTACAGCTCTTACTCGTAATTATCACTTTAAAATATGTTCTTAAAGTAGGAATTTATTTCAAATATTAGACTTGAATAGGCATTGTAACAGTTTTTATGTATACGATGGTAACGTACCGTACATTGATACGATACTATAAGAGTTGTTTTTTTAAATAAAACTGAAGTTATTAACGTACGTTGAAACACAATGCATACATATTCGGGTTTTATAAATCTGTAACTTAGTCACATTGTCTATTTTCTTATCATTTTATATTATATTATTTCATAAAACAATTTTGCAGTACATTAGTAATTTGAGGTTTAGTTTTTTTTGTTTGGAATGAATTATATTATATAGGTACACTTTGCAAATTATGTTTCATGATCGGAGTAAACTTTTAAATTAAATAATACGAGGAAGAGCGTAGAATGTACTGGAAAGTGTTTACAGCACAATTTTCAGAATCTAATTTCATATTGGACCCTATTAAGGTGGATTATCATTTGCCTGCTCTAGAAGACAAAGGCTTAACTTCTATGTCCGTTGTTCTAATACCTTTAAACCACATTCATTCTATAACTATAACATTCTCTAATTATTCAGAGACAAAACCTCATTATCTTCTGTAGCAAATAAATATTTCATCACCATAAAATAACAATAATCGAACACCTCTGCATTTACGATACCCTCAGTCTTGCCAAACATTAACAAACAATTGTTTGCTTCATTCTAATTGACGAAATGTTTATTCATGCCCAAGGACAGTAATGACATAGAAATTCGAAATTCTTTAGATGAAAACCATAACCCCAGCACGCCACGTTGTGGTCTACGATGACGTCACTCCGAAATGATTTTTTAAAGTAGGTTCGTATATTGTTAACATAAAGGCTGCTGGTAGATTGCTGATTTATTTTCATTTTGTCAAAAATCTTTCCCATAAAAAATCCTCATTATTCAAAAATCCTTGTCGCCTTTGAAATACCCGTGACTACCTGTCGATTGGAGTATAAAAATATTGAACTGAGTTTTCATATTTAGGATTAATATAATGAAATAAGTATTTATTATTTTGATGCTTTCATTCGTATATATGAATGACACGTGGTCATAATGAAATAAATCTTAACGCGAATTATAAATTTTGTGTTCACATCTTATCTAGTCGATATATGTGGGTATAGGCGTGCGGCGATACTGAAAACGCAAGCACTGAGTATCTAAGTAGGAAAATTTTCTACAATATTACCATTAGTTGCTTATATTCAAAAGTAATTGACTGTTATCAATACAACATATTGTGAGTATAAGTTTGCTATCAATACATTACATTAACCTCCCATTGCATTTCAATTACAACAATTGAAATACTGCGTTCCGCGAAAGATATTGCGGCCTACCTGAATGTGAAGACTATAACGATCGTACAATATCAAGTAAGTAACTATTATATAGAATGATTACATTGTTACTTACTAATGATCTTAGTGGGGGCTTCGGAGACGTCTTCGGGGTCGCAGCGGCTCGGCATGGGCCTCCCGCCGGAGCGACGGCGGCCACTCAGCGCGGAGCTGGTGGTGGTCGTGTGCTGAGCCGTCGCCGTGTACTGCACGGTGGATATCTAGTAATAATAACAACTAGAATTAGTAAGAAAGTCAATAATGATCATGACTAGTCAGTTTATTGTATTGACTTATTTAAATTAGCAAATGGCTGACTTAAATTTCATTGTAACTATATCTAAGTATAATTCAGACAAGTTACCAATTTTTTAAGTCATAAATTGTCTCGACTTACCATATTCAGCGGAGAATGGTCACTATTTGAGTTCGATAGAGCAAATGCCTACCTATGAAAGTTTGGAAGTCCTTAATAAGCGTAGCGGCCAAGTGTTTTAGTAGGTATCCACTAACCCAAGATATAGGATATAATTCAACGACTTCGTAACAAAAATGGGTCCAGTTTCACGTGCCAAAACTCTTGTATATTCTATAGCGACACATTCATGTAAAATTATGACAATGACTCAATGTTTACAGATATATTCAGCTCATTGAAAGAAAAGAACAAAATGTTTTTAAAAAAGACATATATGAAGGAAGCCCTGGTACCTATAACCGTAAATATAGAAGTTCGTCGTTTAGTAATGATTGATACAATCGGGAAAATATTCACTACGGCAAAAATGATTTATGAACAAAAGAGAACTCGTAGTTACCAAAGTTGGCAACTTCGACAATTTGCCAAGAAGCCCGAATATGATAAACTTGTAACATTAATTGGATAGAACAACCTGATACCCAATTAGGCAGCGATGTATAGTAAGCAATGTAGATTGATAATATTCAAGAAAAACTTGAGACGGGCGGTATTAACTTTATTGAAATAATGCATTAAGTGTTAGGATTACGAGACGGCCTGTGTAATCATTGAAATATTGTACGTACTACAATATTATTGGTAATTTTGCTCTCTAATACCAGACCTCAATTCAGTGACACTTCAATCTGATTGGAACGCAATCGAATTACTCATCGGATATGACGCGATTCATTAATTGATATACATACGTATATAACGAATCAAAATGACAATGGTCAGCGAATCCTATATTCTACGAACGGGTTGGTGGAGAAGTGAAGGACACTTACACAATCCGCCTATAAAACACTATGTTCCACTGTGGAGTAGGGAGTGATCTTATTGTCTTACACTGAGCACAAATCCAAAATCCAAGCTACTATTAGGAATTTCAAGTTATAAAACCCCAAAAGTATCTGTACCGGGGATCGAACCCAACGCCTGCCCCTCTGCAATTGCACTTGCAAATCGTAGACCAACGAAACTATTGGCAAATAAGATAATTACAGCATTTTAATAATCTAATTTTACTAACATACAATTTATGGAATATATGCTGCAATCCGGAAGAATTACCCACTGCTCTTCAATCAAAGATAGGCCTGAAGCAAACATTGACTCACAGCTCTAAAGAAACGAATAACCATGCTCGAGTTGATGTGATTCTAATATGCGTTTAATGTAACGTAAATAATTCTTCAAAAGTCATTTCTGAAGATCAAAACGAAACTGGAACGAAGACATTTCGTGACTTTGAAATCGCTGTGAGTATTAATACTTAAAAGAAGATATTTTCGTAACTCTTGTTGCTGTGTACTTGAGTTGGCCTATTGTTATAATACATACATATATTATAACGTAACGTAAAAGTGTTTTATTATTGTAAATTAAATACTGTTTTATTTAAATTACTGGACCTATATAACTTATAGTAATTAGAATACTGGTTCTGGTTATTAAACACAAGTTTATTCACGCGTATATTTATATAAATTTTACATAGGTAATATCAGACTTCTTAACTTTTGCAGGATTTTATTAAAAATGTGTTAAATGGATCCTATGTTATTGTATGGAGTTCAAGCCACGTCAACTTTAGATATTTTCTACAAACATACATTTTCCTATTGTACGGCCTTACTTTCCTGTTCTTTCAGATTTAATAACTTGTATGTAGAAATTTAGACATATTAAACGATAGATCTATAGCGATGTTTCAAAAAGTGACATGGTATGAGGAAATATCAGTTGCTCTCATCTGGCCTGGCCCTTTATTTCATTAACATGTCGATTGTCAACTCTACTTCTTGTTCTTCGTCGAGTCGACAGCTGATCGTGAGTGTTCAGCCATCGTGGTGAGAGGATTAGTCGCAGTCAATATCCAGGGTGCGCCGGTCTGTAAATGTCCGTACCTAATCAGACGTAGTCGCCGCTCGGGGAGGCTCCTTTCATGCATCCCGTCAACTCTACTGATATGCATGGCTTGATTGATTAACGCATAACTCTCAGCGAAGTAGCGCCAAGATTTGATCCCTTGTTGTATCTCTGACCATCATCCCTCTCCACAATAGCAACACAGCGGCATTACATTAAAACAATCAAACAGCGTCCTAACAAAATATTAAAATTTAAAGGAGTGTATTAAATTATTTATACGTGCAAAACAAATAAGATAACACGCAGCACACAAAATATTTATTATTATAGAATTTAACATTATAATGTTAAGTGATTCTAACCAAACAAGGCGTAGACAGATTATATTGTAAGTGTTGGTCTTTAGTACTATCTAAGCTTAACAGATCTTAATGCTTAATGCCCCGTTTACGCATGATTGATTGAGCAAACGCGTGCCGCTGTTCTGTTTCTCGAAAATACGACCGTCTGGCATATCAGCTGAATTGTATGTATGTAGTGGTATTTGGTATAATATGTTTCAAGATTTTATCTCTCATAATCGTGAATCTCACCTGCTTGTAACATCTAATAACCAGCGGTTCACATGTGTCGAGGTACAGACGACTCACACGTATTAATATCACGACTATCAACATTAATGTGAATTAAATAAATTTAATATGTTTCGCATAGAGAATGAAAACATACTTTCTTCAATTCACTTTCCTTCCGAGGTGAATTTCGCAAAAGTCACGTCGAGAAGCAGCTTCATTTATAGTTTTCTTTCACGAGTTTACTTAGTGTCACAGATCGTGAAGTAAACTGTAGGACAGTGTAGAATATTATAGTTGTCTTTTATCGTTTTCCACGATTTTAAAGTGAATGAAATGTTGATAGTGTTTGACAGTTTTAAAAGTTAAGCACAAAGATGTCTACGCTTACAATGAACTCTATAAAACTAAAGTAGGTAATGGTAGTAAAGGTAACGGTTTTAATCCGATTTGTTTGTCGGCGCTATAACGTCCTCGTATGTTGTCCTCTACAATTTTTTCGTCGGTATCAATTGTATAGAATACCAAGTATAATGTTATAAAATGCTGAAAACCACTTTTATTTAGTTCTTGAAGCAAATTCTTAATAATGTTTAAATTTTTTGATTCGTTATTTCAAATCCAACATCTTCTTCGTCTTTCAAATCGAACTAACAGAAATCTATCGCAGTGTGATAATTTCTTATATTTTGAGGTCGCTCAGCCACTTTGGATTAACATAAAGTTTGCAATGGCGTCCTATGACGCATTATTTGTTATTGACTGTTTATTTTCCCTAATATTTAATTTATATCTGTTTTAACTTTTATATACTCGATGATTGGTTAAATCTCCAACAAAGTTCTGCTCTAAGTTGCACAAAACGTGTTCAAAATGTATACCTAAAGATTGCATGCAAGTGAAATACAGGTTTAGTTCACCGTACAAACACTATGCATTATAAGGTTGATATCTAAGATTTATTTACAATGTGTTGTACGGTGTTCTGGATAATTAAGTCATAGACGTAATAGAGGTGAATCACGTATTTAGCTGCAAGACATGCAATTAATTTTTTATTCAATTCAACTTGTATGACAGATTGTAACATTATGAAGACAATGTTAGCATAGCTTTGTACACTAATTTAATTAAACCTACTTAGTTAAAATGTCTGAAGTTCGTTTTGTATATTGCTATTTCTCTATATTGTACTCCTCAAATTTCTGGATGACGTGTGTTGTTCGGCGATCTCAATGTCTCAATATAAACATTAGTGTTATAAAGTTTTTTTGAATGCTCTCCTATGTTTATTAAGGAATTATCAAGTGTAACGTACAGTAGACAAAAGTTAAGGACAATTCGATATTTCCATGAGGCAGTGTTAAAAGAAAAGCCCCTGCCATAATTTCAGACTCTGCTATACTTCAAATTCTTACTTATTCACTTCTTTACTTCAAAAACTTACCCGATCGTTGAAGTCAAAGGCAGCAGTTCCACGTCCGTCCAGGTACTCTTGGAACTGCGAGATGACGCACACTATAGCGTAGATCTGGCAACCAAACAACACATTTTAATACATAAACTCGTTACTTTGCACTGGTATGAGAAAAATAATGGAAAAACTCATAATTGTTTTTCATCACAGCTAATTATTAGCCAGTCGCGTGTCAGGACTTTCATTAGTAATCATTGTGGGTGTTTTGGGAGTAGGGATTATAACTAAAATGGTAATATCCATTGTCCGCTAATATATTATCGATGTACTATTGTTCACAACGTTTTGGTACAGATTACATACTGGGATACAATAGAGCTATGTGTATGGATACATATTATCATTATTATTGTTATTATGTGTCACGGTATTGATATAAAATCAATAATAGTGTCTGAGACCTTAATAAGATTATATATTCAATCGTGGTATATTTGATGAATTTTCTCATAGTATATTTGATATTTGTGCTCGATGGGATATATGACAAAAGGCTCACTACCTATTACATGATAGAACATATTATGAAACCAGCGAAACCTGTACCGCACTCCTCTATCTACCTATTTGTAATGTAACGTTTTCTTTTAAATAGTATAATTTTTTTTGCGTTTAAACGTTTTAGCGTTTAAAGATACGAAGCGGGTCACATTTCTTTCTTTTTTGTATCACGACACAAATCACGTAGACAAATACAATATACGAGTAAGTTAAAATTTAATAAACCGCCCGAACATTGTATACGAGGACGTCGACATAGTAATTATTCAATATTGTCGAATAACGCCCAACAGTCTTACGCTACCCTCGTAAAGAAGTTTAATTACACGTACTTAAACTTTTTACGAGTTCTGCATCCCATGTAATAAAGTTCCCAAAAGTATCATTAAGACGAGGCACATTTTGTCTGAAAACATTATTATAGTGTCGTTGCATGTTCCCGGAGTGGTCTCGCGCCCACAGCGATGCGTGGTCAGATAGCTAATTATTTCATTTTAAGTGTGTCATTTCGTGAGAAGCTGTGTTCTGTGATCCTTAACCCGTGTGCCCAGCGTTAGGTTTATTGGAAATAAGTCCTCAGGGGAAGCCTACATTCAACAGTGAACCGAGGCAGGCTGACGATGATGACATTGTGTTATTTGAAACATTTCAGAATTGCTCTGTCAACATACTGTCGCCGAACTGAGGCTGATATTTTGGGGAAACGATACGTTTATGATATACCGTATAAATCCTATTTCTATAATGTTTGCCAGGAAGTTATCAAAACATAAGGTCAAGAACGTGAACACTATCAACCGTAAACATTATATGTAAGATATTCTGTACTGTAAACATACTAACAACCTATTGTATATTGTAGGTATATATACGTAGAATATCTGAAAACAGATAGATTATTGCTAAGGAAATGTTGTATTAATTAGCTAAGAGCAGTACTTTCTTCATGCCGCTTTCACAAAGCCTGCTAAATTGATTGAATCATGTAATAACATAATTATTCTTTGAACCTCAACAATGGCAGTGTACTAAAGCGGGCCTTTTATAAAGACTGTCAAGTCACATATTCGTTACACTTAGTCGCTAGAATTAGTAAACTTTGTAAATTCGTTTCTGATTATTTCATTTAATATAAGTAAATTATCAAAGAACGTGAAAAATAAAAACTACTCATTAAACTCGGGTTGTAACATCCACTTCAAGAGGCGGAGTCATAATACTTTTAAACTATTAACGACATCAGTTTTAGTTTTCATATCCTCCTCGTATTTACTGCTGAACCACTTCTCCGCGTCTTTATTTCTCCTATTCTTCGAGTACCTACAGTACGACAGTCTCTTTCATAATTAGCTTCAAAAACAATTATTCAATTGCTTTTCAACTCGGTTTCAGACCGAGATATAGCACAGCTACTGTTTTACTAAAACTTACTAACTTTCTATGAATATATTCTGAGCACACTTTATACTTTTCCTTATAAAAGTTTCTTTGCTAAAGCGTCAATTTGTCTTTTGAAACCTACATTATTTTCTCCAATTGACGAAAAATACTTTGCCGTAACAGTTATAAAACTATTGTATTACTAATATATATCCATACGATACTGTGAAATCTTAGAATCCTTTAAAAGACTAAGAAGAACTTTGTCTTGAGAACTGACCTCGCTTGCCTCTCATCCCCATCCATCGACTCAAGTCAAGTCACGATCTTTATATCTGTTGTTAACTGCGTATTTGCATGTGTTTATTTATTTCACATAACGTACCTATTTATATATGCACACGTAAGTAGAAAGTGTGTATACGTATTTAAATATACATGGACGTGTAGAATAATTACTACGTGCATACCAATTTCCTTCGTTTTCATATTTGTTGCATCAATGCTCCTGAAAGGTCGTTTGACAGAAATTCATTTAGCGTAGCAGCTTTAGACCACCCTTTGATTACCAAATTTTTATTTTTTAACAGATGTATAATTCACTCTGCCTGTCTGAAGAGAGATTAATAGTAAAATAATTGTTATCACAAAAAGAAGTGACTATGAAGTATAATAAATAAAACAAATCACATCAGTTAATCTATGATAAATAATCGTTCAAGGAGTATAGTTTCACAAACGTATTATAAATCCGACAAAGTTCTTTCAATACTACATTCCATACTTATTTTCACTTGTCCCTAAATGGTTTTTAATTGGCCTTATATTTAAACATAGACTGCCTCGTTGGTCGTGTTGGTTGCAAGTGCGACTGACGATCGGGTGGTCCCGGGTTCGATTCCCGGGCCGAACACTACAAAAAATTTCTAATTTAAATTTTCTAGTAGTGGTTCGGAGTCTGGATATGTGCCCGATGCATGGCGA